>JAUBOC010000181.1:6469317-6487341 GCA_032275365.1 Anablepsoides cearensis | reverse complement strand
TTTGTCTTCTCTGAATGGGTGTTCTGAACTGTAATTTCATTGTGCTCAGTACAATGACAATAAAGGCCTTATCTAAATCTTAAAAAAAAAAGTTTAATCAATATCTCCACCTTCCATGTTTTAAATAGTTTTATCAAATATTTCACTTTGCAGTCCATTAGCTAAAACTGATGTGTGACTTTAAACATGCGACTACATAAGGGTTTGTGTGTCGAGACAATTCAAGACCAAGACCAGAGTAAATTTGTGTGAGAGCCAGGAAAAGAATTTTGGTACAGAGGCAGATTGCTAATGTTAACTAGCTAGCTTTGCTAATGTCACTTACACACAGCTTACCTAAAAAAAGACAATAAAATTTAGTCCTCACTGTTTCTGAAAGTGAAGCGATGCAGAATTTACAAGTTTACATTCTTTCTTCTAGATGTTGATTTAAACATATGTTCTTTATGAATTATGTAGCTGAATTGTGTCACTGAAGATTTTACACACATCTTCCCCCACTCCCAGACAACTACTACTGTAAGAGTCAGTGGATCATGCTTGGATTTGAATTGGTATGTTTTACATCTGATAAAAGCGAAAATGAAAAGAATTGCACTATATTATGACAGTTTTAGTGATATTTGAAATAAAATCCAGGGTTCTCAATGTCTCAGATCAAGACAAGACTGAATACAAAAATTGGTCAAGTTCAAGACCGGTCTCAAATACTACAACCCTGCATTCATGGACAGCTGAAGCCTTACTATGTTACAGTCAGTGACAAAGATTTAACTTGAATTTCCTGCTGAGTATTTACAGCATCAAGGAATGGCATGTCTCCTTTTATCGTTCAAAAAGCACTAAGGTCTGTCAAACAAATCTTTGTTTTTTTTCTGTTTTTTATGAAACTGAATATTCTTGACTGTAAAAGCTTTGCTCCATGCTGACACAGTTGCACACTTGCCCAGCTGGAAGCTTCCCAACACAACCACAGTCTGATCTTTTTGCCAACCCCGGCGCTTTAATCTACTTTCAGAAAGTTAAATCGTAGTGATTGTCCCACACACTGCCCTCCTGCAGCTGTGTGATGGCTAGTTTACTTTGATTATCAATAAATAAACCATGGGAAGAGAATTCACAAGTTCTTTTAGGTGAATTTTTATTTGCCAACGACTAAGCACCTATTAATGTGGGTGATGCAGAGAACTAATCAAACAGGCTTATTATTTGTGGGATTTTTTTTATTTATTCTGTATCTCAAAGATTTTGTTCACTGATATTTGTTTTTTACTAATTATTTTTCATTTTTGTAAACAAATCTCAGTAATCAGCGGTACTCCTAACTCAAATTGGGCTGTATTTTAATATTTATATGACTAGTTGACCTTTGAATTGATTTGTTTATTTACCTTTTTTATATATCCCTTTTTGTGTCATTTCAAAAGTGCTCATTACACAGTGGGCTTGCCGGTCTGTATGATCAACATGTTGGCACAGGTTGTGTTTACAATTAGTATGGCAGTGCTTGGGTAAAATCTCCATACTATGCACATTGACTGAAGCAAAAAGCCAGAGCTACTGTCCTTTATCCTAGAATCCAATTCAACTATTTCAGTGACGGTGGCTTGGTCTCCAATATTTTTAAGACCGTATCAGGTCTGCATTGCAAGCAAGGCCTGAAATTCGATTTGATTTGCATGGCCACCATCATTTAACCGTGACTAATGTCTGTCCTTCTTCCTCTCTTTTTCTATCCGCGCCTGAGCTGCCGCGAGCCCTTGGCCCCAATTAAAGCTATGATGCCTGGCTTTGGTTGGTATGGTGACCAGACAGGGCACAGACAGAGCTGTGATTCCCAGGTGAAAGGTGGGATAGACTTTCTGATTCGCTCCAGCACCCAGATAGAGTTACAACTCAATTTCAGCCTCCCGCCCTCATCGGTCTACCCTCGTGACTAAAATAGGACCAAGGAGTAGAGCGAGGAAAAATAGCTTCATCGTTTGCTCCTCTGCTTTCCTGTTTGTCTCCCTCCCTTTATTCCCTCCAATTTTTTTACGACCCTCTGCTTTCAAATACCCCACACCAACCACCATAGATTTGTGCTAAGGTTTTTGTGACAAAGGGGACTCTAAGACGAGCTTTATAGCTGGGTCAGCTTGTAAAGCATCACTTCTAACTCTGCTGCTTCATCTCACTTTAAAAAAGGTGATTTCTTTTTTTTTTTACCTTTATTCTGCTTTTTCTCCACTTGTTCTTACTGCTTGTGCTTTGTTCTTTTACTTTTTTGTGGACAAGGCAGGATTTGTGAATTAATCATAAGTGGTTCAATAGCTGGCCTTGGCTGTGCTCCGTCACTGAGGGGATCAATAGGGGAAGTTCAGTGGCACTGACTGCTCTGGAGTAGAGATAAGCAGGGCTTCGTGCAGGTGATCCATAAGCCTGGCCTGGCATGTGGTCGGAGTCGGTCCTCAGCACCATCCTGCTACTGTCCACGTCTCTTGGGATGCCCATCTAGTTTCTGCTGCACAACTTTCAAAAATACTTTTTCATAATTACATTTTGAGTATATTTAAAAACATTGGTTCCTAACTAGGTGTGTACGAGTAATACCAATTACCAATGCCAAGTTCTTACTGAGTTAGAACTTAAACATTGTACAGTGGTTATAAAAACACATTTCTTTTATTTAGAACCTGGTACTAGATGCATATCAGATGTTTGTCATCATGTCTGATTTCATTTGACTCTTATCAGTAGCTGCGTTTCCATTACAAATGTGCACAAAACTTTGTCGATATTTTGTTAATTTCGAAAAAACAGTTTCGCAATAGCAGTGTTTCTATTAAGAAAGAAATGCTATTGAAATCACACGTGAATACGCTTGTTTTCGCGATATTCACGTGGTGGACAAGCATGTTGCTACCACAACACTAGTGATCAGAGGGCACGTCTGCGTCTTATCAAGGTTTTCGAGCAACAAGCCCTTTATACTTGGGATCAGATACGTATGTGGCGTTTTTGGGAAATTGTAGTCGGTGAGTTTACTACTTTGTTTTACAACTTCTGAGATTTTACTACTACTTCCCGTTGTCTTTTTCTCTTCATCATCTTTTCACCAGTAAGCCAGTTCTTGATCACGTGACTCCTGTGATGTGAAAAAATGTTTTCATTGCAGTTTTGCCAAATACACCAATTTCAATACGGCAGAAACACCACTTCATCCTAGCGCAAAAACATTTTGTCGAAAAACTGAAGTTTTTTCGAAATTGACGTGTTTCCATTGAGCAAATTTATTTTCGAAATTCTAATTTGCGCATTTTCATGGTCAATAGAAACACAGCTAGTGAGGTGGGGGTATATGGATCAAACCAAGTAGTAATGATACTAACCATAAGTCATGCAGTTTAAATCTTAACTCCTCTGAACTTCAGTTACATAACAGAAATCCACTTGTTTCTTCTGTATTTTTTATTTTAAATTTCCATGTCCTGGATGACTGAGCATCAACAGAAACACATGATAGTTACTGGATCAATACGTTAGTTCTACTGGAAGTAGAACTAACGTATCTTAATTAGTAGTTAGTTTTCTTTTAAATGAGTACGAGTACTTTTAAAAACACTGGTTTCAGGACACCACTACTCTTACCTCTGGTTGGGCCAGATTGTATCTTGTGCAATTAGTTGTCAGAAAAACTTTAATAGATTATTTTTTGCATTTGACGATTAATATGATTAATGCCGCCAGCTAGACTGATTGGAGATTTCCCCGGTCAGTTCGCTCGATGCTTTTTTCCGAATGAAATATAACAAACACTTTTTTAAAAAGTTCTATAATTTATTTATTGTAACTGATGCATCGTCTAAAGTTTGTACTTTTGACACAATTTGGAACAGATTTTTACAGAGAACTAATAGTGGTCATGTGACTAGGACATGCAGGTGTCCAGGGACCCCAGGGGATGAATCGCCATTTTAATCATAATTGACTAAATACCACAATTAATCGTGAATGATTTTCTTTTTGCCAATATCGCCCAAACTTACTTTTAACCCATTCTCAAGTTTTAAAGACTTTATATTTTTCCCTCCCGCTTTGCAATCTTTGCTTTGATTTTCTGTTGTCTAATGCAGTAACCCAGGCTTTTTTAATTTTTTATGTTTACATTAACTTTTATGTTTTTAAAGACAATGGCTAAAGTTTGTGTTACCTGCTGGACCACTGAAAATACATTAGCACCCTATGAAGTTGAGTTCATCTGCTTCATATTTTAATACAAAGCACAGTTTTGGTTTCTAGTAATGAAAAGTTGACATTTTCTTAGTACAGTCTAGTTCTTCTTGGATTTAATTGCATTAGTATTTTCATATAGTGGAAGAACATAAGCTGCTAAAACAGCAACTCTGCTGCATGACATAAAATACGGCTGAATGCAATTCCCTGCTGGCCATGCATTATTGAAAATACAAAAGCATCCTCTTTACAAAGTGTCATAATAAGGCAGGGCTACAGGACTTAGGTTTGCGTTTGCTCGATGCACACAGCGTGTCGTTGTCAGGAGGAGCTGGGCTGTAGAGGAGCTCCATTCCGATGGCACCTTCATTTACAACGTACGGAGACACACCATGGATGATTTGTGAAGATTAGCAGAAAGGATGTGAGGTATAAATCATCGCCTCTGTTGTCCCCTTTTTTATTTTCCTTCCCCCCACGCGAGCATATGCAAGCTGTGAAAAGCATTCACAACAAACACAAATATGACGTGGAATCCTTTTGAGCGAACAGCTGACTGAAATTCATCAACTTTTCATATTATATGCATTCACGTCTCGCACAAACATGCACCGACAGTTTGTATTTCAAATAAATGACGAATGTCCTCACCGCCCAAACCTTACAAACAGGTAAATTCAAACACTGTGTCAGCTAAGCTGTACATCAAAGTTGCATATTAGCCCTCACTGCTCCCCGTATGATAGTATGCATTACCAAGGAGAAGGGAGCGATGTAACCAGTGTATGACATGGCTATTTATAAATAGCATCCCGGCTTCATCCATTGGCAGCAGCTGAGAGCTTTAAGTCTGAGTAGTGATGGCAGCCTCCCTGAAATGTGCATGAAACCAGCTTAGCGCTATCTGTGCAGCATCACCGCCAGTCACCAGCCACCCTCTCGTTCTGCCTGGCTGCTGCGGACCAGATAAGAGCGCCGCCGCACCTCCTCCCCCCCCCTACCGCTTCCATTCGCCTTACGTTGTCCCCCCCAACAGTTCACTCATCCTCCCACACCAATTCACCCTTATCCTCTTTACAAGGTCTTATAGGGACAGAGACACTGATGTGTGGCTACAGCCGTAATTTATATTCTTTGTAAATTGTCTGTGATTTTTTTATTGAGATAAGTGTGGGGGGAACATCTGTTTCCTGCTGGAAGGCTGTGGGCTGGAGCTGGAGTTCTGTGGCAATCGCGGGCAGTGTAGATAGAGAGAAAGAGGGGAGGCGCACGATCTGTCTTCCTATCCTGAATTACAACTCCAGGGGCCCAGCTACCCTCTCATCACTACTAGGGTATTTAGTTCAACACACTGGGTAAACAAACATTGAGCTCCATCTGTACAGCTTTTGGAAATCAGTATGTTTCGCCATGTTTGGCAAACTTAACTTGATGATTCACTTCAGACTAATTCGTGTCAGTTGCTGTTTTCTCTCGTAATTATCCAAAGCGCCTTCTGAACATGATAATGGCATTTCAGCTGTATCGAACAGAGCAGGCAGGAAACATTTGACTTGTTTGGATGAGAGCGATGACGTGATAAGATTTTAAAAAGAAATCTTAGAACAGCTGACTTACAAACCCGTAATTATCAGATATTAGGCCTTCACGGTTGAAGGCCGAGGCCACTTTAGACCAGAGTACTGAGAGCTGTGGGCATCATGATGACCGGGTGCCGAGGCCTCATTTGCAGTCTAAAAGGAGCCCGACCGGCAGCGTCTCGACGTATGAGCACTGGCGGGGGAGTTGGAGGCGTTCGGAGCAGTGCAAACGATGAATCTCAATCTTGAGGCCGTGGCAGATTTACATTTAAAGTAGTTTTAGCGAACGCCCCACTTCCTGATGCATGCATTGGCAGGCCTGAAAGGAGCAGCTTATCTGCGAGTCATCAATTGCACGTGACGCACTCGGATAGACGCTCCCGACGTGCATCCAGCACCTCTCCGCTCGCACGTTTATAGCTCATAGATGATGTACAATCTAATAGGGCGCCGTAGCTTGCAGCATAATTACATTATTCGTGAAATATTTCTGCCCAGTCTGGACATCTCCGCATGTATGTAGTTTTATTTTTTACAGGCGTCGTCTTCGTTTTTCTTGTGATTGACAGACACCGAAATGATCAGCATGTCTGGTTCATTTATGGTCTCCCACTTATCTCATTCATGCTGCATTAAGCCAGGCTCAAACCTCTGTGAGTGTGCCACATGTGGGATTGTTAGGTGTGTGTGAGACATAAAATATTAGCAGAACTATGTGTCGAGATGTGTTTGAATGAGTAGTAGGTGTGAGTGCTGCTGTTGACACAGAGAGCTAAAGGCTTTGATGGGTTATTGAGAACAGCAGGCGTCACCTCCCTTTAGAGGCACTTCAGGCCCCAACCAGCTCAATCACCAATCCTAAAAGCTTTTCGAGTCCAACTCATCTTTCGTCTGAGGTGAGTTGGGAAGGCATACACCGTGTGCGCTATTTATCAAATCTACAACATGACGGGGGGAAAAAGTCAGTGTGGTTTATACTAGATGAGAGTGTGACCAGTAACACCGAATTTTTACCATGTCAAAACCCAAACGCCGGTTTTTCTCTAAAAAAAGTTTTGACTCTAATTTCAAAGTTATATCTCGTTTTAATCACAATATGTGCAGTAAATGTATATTCACAGTCAACTAGAACATAGAAATTTTATTTTATTTTATTTTTTTAAACGGTTGACTGAATTTATTTTCTTGGTTTTTAAAAACGTTTTCATTTCCATTACAGGGTCATTTTTATTCAAACTAAATTGTGTGCGGCTTCATGCTTCTAAACTGTACTGAGTTGCTTTTTTTATGCTAGCTGAAGTCACAAACAAATCATTCTCCCTTTCCTCCCTGCTGTGAGTGGTCATTAGTGTTTTTCTTTGGCCCGGTCCAAATGAGAAACTCGTTGGTCACAGGCTAAAAAGTGCAAATTGGTGTGAAGCTGACTGTGAATTAGATTCAAAACAACACTGTAAGTCCTGGTAAAATAACACCTGATGTCTCCTCCTTTATAGTAGCTTTTTGTACATCTCACACAAACCGTTCATATTTTCTGTCCAAAATAGATTAAGTCCAGTTAAACATCAGGAAGTTGCATTAAATTTTAAAAACTTTATTGCACACCATCTTTGTTCCTTGTTTTGTCTAATCAGCTTTATTCTTGCATTTTGGGCCTGTGATATATTACTAAAAACAACTGTGAATTGTTAACCACATTGTATTCTTGTAAAAGCTTCTTAATCAAATCAGTTAAAATACATTTTGGCTCTGGGACACAAAGATATGCAGAGTGTAAAGTTAGTCTGTTCATTTTTCCTAAAAACATGGGACCAGCTTGTGCATTTGCCCCCTTTTTGCACAGAAAATGTGATCTTTATTCTTTTGTTCATTTCACAATAATATGCTGAAAAATTAGCTTTAAAAACTAATTTATTTTTTTGGGGGTAACAGTGTTTCTAAATAGCTCTTATGTTCTTGCATATTATTAGACAAACTAGACATCCTTTGCCCATTCTTGCCTCTCAAGGTTTTGTGCAATCCTTTAGTATATCAAAAAAAATCACATGACCAGACCATGTAAATACTTCTTTATTGACTAGTTTTAAATTTCAATTTTTTTCAATTCATTTAAATCAGTAGTGCCAAAGCAGGTCAACAACTACAACATGCAGGATAGTAAATGGTAAATGGACTGAACTTATATAGCGCCTTATCAAATCCCTACGGACCCCAAGGCGTTTTACACTTACAGACATTCACCCATGCACACACACATTCACACACTGATGATGGCAAACTACATTGTAGCCACAGCTGCCCTGGGGCGCACTGACAGAGGCGAGGCAGACGTGCATCGGCGCCACCGGACCCTCTGACCACCATCAGTAGGCAAGGTGGGTGAAGTATCTTGCCCAAGGACACAACAAAAGAAGCAGCTGGACGGGGGATCGAACCAGCGACCTTCCGGTTCCAGGGCTGTGTCTTTTTTTGTTTGTTCATTTATTTTGGAAGAAGTTTTTTAAAATGGGGAAATAAATCCTTTTTATAAATTAAGACCCATCTCAGATGTGATAAATATTATCTGGTATAAACGAACCTGTGTGTTTTTGAGGTGTGGACTTACATCATTTAGTTCATTTTTAACGAGTCCCACCTACCAATTGCCACACCGGTTCCAGGGCGACTCCCCTAACCACTCTGTCACAGCCGCCCATAGTGGGCCATGAGGAACGGAATTGAGAACCTCTGCCTTAGGCAATCGGCACAACTCCTAAAATAATTTGGGTTCACAGGTTTTGTAAATAAACAGATATCAAAATATCTGTTTTTATGTATGTTTTCTATGTCATCTTAACTTTTCTCCCTGTGAGACTGTATACGTTATGAGTTTGTTTTTAGTTTTATGCACTAGAGCTGTAGATTGTCCAAAAAAATCCTAACTCTCACATTTATTTGGCTTTTTTTTTTGTCTATAATAATATATTATATTCATATCTTTATTCATTCATTTCATTAAAAAAACATAAATTCAATATAATTAAAATACAAAACATAAATAAATGAAAGGCAGCAGAAAAAGACAAAATCTTATAATATCTGCCCCTTTTTCTCAGATAAAATCAATCAAAACAAATTTCAAATTTCAATAACAAAAACAAAAAAATATCTAAAGAAAAAGAAAAGAAAAAACAGTAAAGGTTTAACTCTATCTAGAACACAAATTATACGTTATATTGTTACATATTTCTGTAACAAATTTACCTTTACCTTCTCTTAAAAATACATATTGATCTGGTATTTTTAACTTCAACCACCAGATCATTCCACAGCTGACTAACTCTCACATTTATTTGGCTTTTTTTGTGTGTCTGTTTATAATAATATAGTATATTGTGTTTTTTTGCCCTCTTTGTTAGCACTTTAAACTTCAAACAGTAAAGTCAAGTCTATAGATTGGTTTTGCTCCCTTGCGCTCACCCATTCTGAACACGTCACCAGCCTCATAAAGTCCCCCCTACCCTTCTTTGACTTTTTCAGATGAACAAATCTGATTGAGCGAATGCCATTACCTGGGTAAATGAATGGTTCCTGAAGGAGCAGACAAGGCCTAACACCACCCTGAGGGTAAAGCTTATTATCGCTGAAAACTCTAAAAGAAGAGAGCGGGGAGCCAGCTTCGGAGTTTGTGTGCACTTTGACAGAGGCCTGCATTTACATATTAATCTGCTACATTTGGGCATCTGAGACAAAGGGGCCTCCTGTAACGCTTCTATAACCACAGAGCTGTTAGCTTTTCCCTCTCATCTATAAATATGTGCAATTCTGATAAAATTAATTGAATCGCCTAAGTATACAGTCGGAAAAAAAAAAAACGAGTCCAAAAGAGAAAGAGGGAGACAGCAAGGGGGAGCGAAGATCCATTATGTTAACAAAGCAGGCACTTTAGACTGGTCCCCTCTTCAGAATGGGTTCCTATAGGGTCTTTTGTCCAAAGTGCCTTGAATTGAAAATAGCATCCACCTAACAGTCCCTCAAAAATAGCTGAGCGAATACGTTTTTGCATCTAGCCGATAAATACGGCGTGGAGCCTCTGACACCGAAGCCTCACCCCAATTTCCAGTGCTCTGGAGGAGACCAGATAGCCCCGTGTCATTTGATTTTCTGCCTTATCTCATCCGCGCCCATCTTTTTTGTCTCATGCCGAGCTACATTTTAAAAAGCGCACGCTCCTTGTACCCCTTTGAAGGACGAAACTCGGAATGATAGTGATACAAACAATAGCAGCCAAACTTTCAGATTCGGCCACAGAGCCCAAGTGCTGATGTGAGCATTGAGAACGGATGTGCTTCTAATGAATTTCAGCCAAACCCTGAGGTGGATGTGGTGATTGTAGCACTGCAAGTTTCACCGCATTTGAGTTACACTTTGCAAAGTGACCAATAGAAAAAACGTGCTAAACTAAAGAGAGCTGCGAGTAAGGGGTAAGGCAGCAGAAAGAGGGTGAAGTGAGGGATCCAGAGGCAGACGGAACAAGCCGGGGGGGATGCAGAGACGATGTCATAGCATAGGGAGAAGACAAAGGCGGTCCCCGGTGCACAGCTCGTACTGACTGACGGCAAGAAGAGCGCGGCTGCGAGGAGACCAAGGGAGGAGGAAAGAGATCAGCGAGGAGCGATCACGTCAGCGTCTTGAGTGGCGTCTCTCATTAGAAGGTGCTGTCAGGGGCCACAGAGCGGGGACTGTGGGGACCCCCACCTCCTCCTTCCCCTCCCTTCCCACTGGCCCCCGAGATCCAGCGAGGGGGAAAAAAAAAATGATTGATGAGTGATACCAAGATAAACACACGCCACAGCCCCCCAAAGGCAGCCCAGCAAAATGATGCATGCAGGGTTATAAATAAATCCTGTGAAAAGAAAATGTAACAATAAACAACAAAACAATGCAAAACAACCGTTGGGTTTTCTTATTTTGGTTATTGTTACAGAAAGCACAAATCAGCTCAGCTTTTTTTCCCCCTCTCTTCACTTTGATGTGAGTTTTCAAGCTTTTTGAGTTTCTAGTTTTCCCTGTGTGTTTGTGTGCATATTTTAGCGTTTGTGCATGAGACAAGACTCACTTTGTGTGTGTGTGTGTTCCAAAGCTTATGCGTGTATCTTACTGACATGAATGTGTTTACATAATCACATTTAGAGTTGGTTTTTGGAGATAAAAACAGGTACTTATTGTGTAAATCTCAACATTTTACTAGGTAGACTCTATCTTGCATGCAACACTTTCAATAAAAAAAGAATAGATCTCATCCTCCACCGCACAATTTATATCAATCCTAACAATGATAAATGGAAGCAGCTATTAGAAAAGAATTCATGTTGATTTTTAGTAAAATAAAGGTCAGCTCAATAGCATCAGCAAACTTTTGCATACTTTGCTATTATTGTTCTGTTTTATTTTCATAAATCATCTTCACTCCACTTACTTTCTCTCCTTATTCTGCTTTTGGTCATCTCTACCATCCTGTGCATCCTCTGTGCCTCCCTCTCAATAACAGTGATTTAGGACTTAAGTAAAGTTTAAACATCTAATACTTGTGTTTGCCTGATACCGAGGGGGGAAAAATAACAACATGCCAGATTTTTCTGTGTTGTAAGATTGAGCTCGTGACAGAACTTTAGCCTTTTTTTCAGCATCTTAACCAGGAGTGATGGAAGGCCGTTAGGATGCTCCAATCCTGAGCAGCAATCTCTGAGACAGAAAGAGTACAAGACTGGTGGATCAGATGTATTATCCCTCTCATCACAGGGTGGAAAACACAAGTGGACCAAGCAGAATGACCTGTTAAGCAGAGAGTCGTTTGTCCCATTTCTTTCAGTTTGAAAGAAATGACTCTTGCCAAATGAGCAATTACACATTTGTCAGATCCTTTTTTTCCTTCTTTCTTCCTCTTTGTGTTGTGTGCCTGCAGAACCTGGATTTACAGTCAGAAAAAAAAGTCCACCCCCGTTTTCAGTGTTAGATTTATATGTATTGGGACACGATAAAAATAAACATTTTGTTTTTCGTGTTTCCTCAAGTGTACCAAAACACACAACAGATACGAACATGTTATTATATATTAAACAAAATTGAAGCCAAAATGGAAGAGCTGTGTGTGAAAAGCTAAGTCCATCCTCGCGGCTTCCATCAGATTTAAGTGAGAAAATAACAACCAGGAGCTGCTGATCAAACGCACTTGAATAACGGAGCATTATCAGTATGAGCACCTCTATAATGAAACCAACTGAGGAAGCAGATTGATAAAAGCTGGAAACACAAGGAGACAGGGAACGAACTGAACACAGAGCAAAATACAGAAACTAACTCTAAAAGAAATAAACAGAAAACTGAACACAGAAAAACACAGATCCTGACACGCCGTGAAGGAAAGACTAACAGTGACCTCAGAGAGCCAGCTGCTGCTGTCAATCATTCTGGGACCAGCCATTTCTAAACAATTTAATATTCCTCACTCTACAGTAAGAAAGATTATTCACAAGTTTAAAACTTTTTAAACAGTTGTGAGTCCTCCCAGGAGAAGTTCGAGCAAATTCATCCCAAGGTCAGACGATGTTTTACTCATAAAAATTAAAAAAAATAAAAATACCAGAGCTCCATCTCAGATTCTACAGACCTCAGTAGGCAGATTAAAAGTTAAAGTTCATGATAGGACAATTAAAAGGACTGAATAAGCTGGACTTGTTATGAGAGGATACAAGGAAAAAGTTTATTCTCTCCTAAAAAAGCATGGCAACTTGAGATAGGTTTGCAAAACTGCATTTGACACCACAACGGTTCAGTGGTTAGCTTTGATGCCTCACTGTAAAAAGGCCCTGGGTTCTATCCCTGGTTTGGACCTGGGGTCTTTCTGTGAGGAGTTTGCAAAAGAGATCTGTGATCTCAATAGAGAAATAAATAAATTTGAATGAACCACAAAACTTCTCGAATAATGTCCTTTGGACAGATGAGACCAAAGTAGAGCTGTTTACAGATAATGCACTGCAGGATGTTTGGTGAAAACCAATTACAGCCTATCAGCATGAACATCACGTACCAAGAACGCCTGTAAACTAAAGCATTCTAAAGTCAAATAGGAGGCCATCTGTTTGACAGCTATAGATTGGTCAGAATTGGGTCATGATGCAACAGGACAATGATCCCAAAACACAGCTGCAAATTAACAGAATGGCTGAAACAAAAAAAGAATAAGAGGTGTTGCAATGGTCCAGTCAAAGTCCAGACCTCTCAAGTTGATTGAAAAGATGTTTTGGAGAGATGTGCAGGTATGAATCTCTACAAATAACTCAAGCAATGTCGGGGGGGAAAAAAAGAGTGGGCCAGATTTCCTCCAAAACAATGTGAGAAACTAATACAGCCATACAGAAAACATCCAATTCAAGTAATTGTTGCTAAAGGAAGTTCTGCAAGCTGTTGAATCATGCGATGGATTTAGTTTTTCACACACCGCTTTTCCATTTGACCTTCATTTTTATTTCATAAATAATGGCAGGATGAAATTTGTTGTGTGGTTCTGTACCATTGGGGTTAGATTTGGATAAATGTAGAACCTGGTTAAACCAAACTTTTTCCTTTTAGTCCTGATATAAACCCAAAAATTGAAGTAGAGTGGACTTTTCCAGTTTCTATGAATCTCATTAACAACATTGTTTTGTGAGTAAACAATAAAGAAATCACAGTGTTCAACAAAATTTATTTGAGTGAGCTTTGCCACATCAAAGTTCCCTTTTTATATTTAGTCATGAAAAATGAAAACTCATGAGTTTTGTATCAAATTTGTGGTAGATGGTATATTTGTCTTGCTTGACAGCAAGCGCCCTTTGGTGAGACTGTTGCGCAGGCACACGTCTAGTTGTCAATGCTGAAATGACATTGTGCAAGTTACATTTGTTGCTATAGATAGCGTATGTCTTTTGGTGGAGTCGATGAATGTGTCTGTGTTGGATGATGGAAGAGTGAGGAAATGTGCAGTGCAGCAATATGTATGGATTTATAATGACGACACAAAGCCATTTCGCCAAACGTGCAAATACCAATACAAGCGTACATCTGCTTCCTGATTGTTGAGAAAGTAATAAATATTTTATGCTACACTTTCTGTTAATGTCTGACACTGAGTGCCAAATGCTTCTGATACAAATCTAAGTGGAAGGCAGATTATCATCAAATAGTTACATTATATTAGAATGAGCCAGCGGGCTGTGGTCTGGTGGTGGGAGGATGAATTATGAATGGACTCTGAGGGAGGATCTTCTCTTTCCCCAAGGGGTTTCCAACACCACAACTCATTTAAGGTGGATAAATGAGAGATAATGGTGGAAGCCCACCTTTCTGTACCCTATTTAACTCACCAGAGCACACACACTTCACACTCTTTAAAAAGATTGCATGATGAAAGCTTATGGGCTAAATCTTGTGCCAGCAGGAATTGAATTTGAACAGCTCAGATTGAATCTGAATGTGCATAATTTGATTTAAATGCACTGGTTTGAAAATTAATTTCACTAAATTGAAACGGTATTTAAAGTTTGGAATTTGAACGAATTTGCTTTGAAACTGTATTTTGGTCTATTAAAAATTCCGTTTGACTGCTTTCACTTTCACTTCATAAATTCAGATTTTTGTGTCACACATCCTGGTCCTTGAGAAAGCCAGCCAGAGTAATCAAACACAGATCCACAGATTTACGTTTCTCTTTGGTGAAGTTTCCTTTCTGTGTGTAACAGAGTTGATGCAATCCACTGTAAAAGTGATAAAAACAGTCATTTATTTTATTGCAGTGATTAATTTTACCTATATGTAGAAAATGTTACATTTACATCACATCATGGATTAGTCGGCAGCAGCATCTGATCAATATGTGATTCATGATGTGATGTAAATGTAACATTTTCTACATATAGGTAAAATTAATCCCTGCGATAAAATAACTTTGTCTGTTTTTTCAAACTGAATTTTTAATAAACCAAAATACAGTTTCAAAGCAAATTAATTCAGATACAAATCTTTAAATTCAGTTTCAAACCATTAAATTCAATTTCCAATTATGCACATTCACATTCAATCTGAGCAATTCAAATTCAATTCCTGCTGGCACAAAATTTATCCCATAAAAGCTAGTCTATTGTCAAACTGTGCATATAGATGCTGAAAAAACACCATGATGAAGTCGTGTCATCTGAGTCTCTGTTGAATATTTTTTTTACTTTTTCACCAGACCTTTTTGGACATCTCTGAAATGAGTTCCCAAGCTGAGCTTTTTTTTTACCTTAAAAATAAAAAAATATAGAAACTCATTTCACAATTCTCTTTTTTTTTTTTGCTCTCCCTTTGTCTGCCCTGTCTCCGTGGATCCAGGCCGCAGAATGGGTCGATGATACTGTACAATAGGAAGAAGGTGAAGTACAGAAAGGACGGCTACTGCTGGAAGAAGAGGAAAGATGGAAAGACCACGCGGGAGGATCACATGAAGTTGAAAGTGCAAGGAGTTGAGGTGAGTGACAAAACAAAAAAAAAAAGGAAAAAGTTTGGAAAGCGGTGCGGTGGGAGGGGTGGGAGAGAGCCAGGCTTCACTCTGACACAGACAAACGAAGGTCCACACCGAGTTCTCCCCTGGCTGTATCGGAGACAGTCACACACTGCACTAGGCACGTGTCTCAGAGGAACCTCACCAAGAAACAATGCAGCACAACAATAGTTTTTCCTGGGAGGCCAGTGGAGTGGAACCGATTGTTTGTACCTTATTAAAGCTGTGGTTGTTGCCTTTGCTCCAGAGAGCCTCCATTAATCTTGCTGGCTGGGAGCAGCTCTGTAGAGCAAGTGTTCCCTCACCTCAGACCAAGTCACAGCTCACACCAGCTGCTGCCATTAAACGTCCACTTTTATCTTCTTCGGCTCACCTGTAGACTTATAAGGTAGTGGTTATGCAGAGTTTGAACATGGGCTGATTTAGCTGTCGTCAGTGAGGCTAATTCTTCAACTTTATGTAACAGGGCAGAAGTCTTGATTCAGTTTTTTTTTTTTTTTTTTTTTTTTTTTTTACGTGTTTTGCCACAAGCACTGAGGCCAGAAGCTCAGGAGTTGAGTTTACTCAGGGATATGAGAAGGATGGTTTTGTGACTTCGATTCAGCACAAACACATGCACACAGCCTACATATAACTGCGCACCTCAGGGAGCGGAACTGTGCGTCTTTGTCACACAGTGTGACAAAGACAAAGCTCGGGCATTTTACCATCAGGGGCTCTGCTCTCAGTTTTGTCTTTGTCTCCTCTACATATTTGTCACTCCAAGAAAATGGCCCCTTCCTGCGCCTAGCCGGCTCAGTGTCATCCCTGGTCCTGTAGTGCTCTGATAACCTGTTGGGACAACACACATTCATCCTTTTGGACTATGACAAATATTTTTGGTTTCTGACAGCTGTGCTTTCAAATGGAGTTTGTATAACCGTCTTAGATTTTTGTGGTTTGCCTAAACATGCAGCTTATCGACGATACTGATAGTTGACAACTAGGCTATTGTTATTTGTAATTAAAATGGTGATTTATTTATTAGAACATGGCTTTGAGTAAGAAATGTTTTGAGACGATTCTTTTTTACTGACAGATTTTTTTGTACAAAGGCACGTAGCAGTCAAGAGTTTCAGCTCTACCCAGTAAGTTGGTGTTGAACATTTGCAACATATGCTGGCAAAATGAGTTAGAATTAGGAATTTTTCACTATTGAGTTATTATTTTTAAATTCTGTATATTATAAGCTTCAAAATGATATGTATCATACTTATGCATGTATAATGTGAGAAAATTTACCCGAAAAATCATCCATAAAGTCGTGGGCTCATATTATACACATTAACATAGCTCCTGGGATGCCAAATAGTCTTAATTAACATACGCAAATAATACAGATGAGAGTAAATTTATGTGAAGTTGTGACTTTTCCTTTTTATAAGGTCAGCTAAACAACATCTGCAGCAAGATACCAAAAATCTAATTACCAACAACAAGCTAACATTAGCTACCATTATTAGCTTACCATCCTCTGTGTTGTCCTGCTCTCTCATCATAAGCATCATACTGCTGGGTGGTCCGGTACAGTCTATGGTGTTTTTGCTTTGAGTTTGGTGTAGTTCATTATTTTTGTCGCAAATTAAGTGAAATAAGATTTGCACTTTGAAATATTTTGGCGTCTGCAGCGAGGCAGCTTACTGCAAAATGTAAACACAAACCATTAGACTCAATGCATTCCAACAAGCAAGTTACTGGTATGTAGGGATAAAGCCGTTCCGATCCAATATTGTTTTCAGTCTCCAATACTAACATATTTAATGGATCGGAATTTTCCGATCCAACATGGGGAGACTAATGATCCATGATCCATATCTGTTCTCTGATGTCTGCTGAAATGACTCCAGAAGTGATTCCTGGTCGTCACATTAAATTTCCTATTTTCAACATTTGAAATATCTGTTTTTCTCTAAACCTATTTCTTAATTAGCAAAATCTTGTTGAAAATGAATCATGCTGCAATTTAAGTATCTCAACTAAAACTTTTTTTTTTTTTACTAAATTTTTTTTCATGCCGTAACACTGTATGTTAGGCTTCAAATTTCTTCATGTTTCTTATTTTTTACGCAAATCATAAGCTTGACTGTGCCATGTCCAGCTTTTGGATTTGCAGTGACCCAAATCATTTTTAACAAGCACCCTGGCGAATATGTTGAGTACACACTTGACTGCTTGCCAATATTGTGGGTGTTGTGCTGTACCTTCACTGAATGAGGCAAAAGCAGATGGATAAAATGTTATTAGATTAATTAATAAGCCGTGTTTTAATATGACTATAGAGTTTGTTTGTTTGTTTGTTTTTTCGTCTTTTTATTCTTCGGGGAGATGATTTGGTCTTCTCTTGTCTTGTAACTGTAGAGGATTTTAAGAAAAATATCCATGTAGTAGAAAAAAAATCCTGGATGCAGAAGCTTGTTGGTCAGTGTTGTGATCTTGTAATCCTGAGGCTGCGAGTTCAATCCCAGGTTGCATCAGGAAGGGCATCCCGCCTAAAACAATAGCCAAATGTTGCACGCAAGTTCACTCACTGTGGTGAGCTCTGCAAGAGAAAGCAACCTAATGATAGATAGATAGATAGATAGATAGATAGATAGATAGATAGATAGATAGATAGATAGATAGATAGATAGATAG
>JAUBOC010000181.1:6455610-6469217 GCA_032275365.1 Anablepsoides cearensis | reverse complement strand
TATTTATGTTTGTGGTTGTAATGTGACAAAATATGGAAAAGTTCAAGGGGTATGAATACTTTTGCAACCCACTGTAGATAGATAGATAGATAGAAATTTGTGGTGTATCTCAGGTATAGCCTTGCACGATCACTCATCTACAATACAAAATAAATCACAGGTACATACAGACCAGATGAGGGGACAAAGTCCTGACCTCTGTGTTCAACATTCCTACAAAACCTTTACGTTAGAAAGTTTGATCTGCTGGTGAGTCGCATGATGCATCAGGTGATGTGTTGCTTCTCTTTGGAGCACTGTGGCCTGAATTTTAGCCAGATGTTCAACAAAGCTATTGAAACCAGAACAGAGAAGAGACATAAATGCATATAACACTTGAACAGATCAGAATTGGATTTTCTTTTTACTTCATCTGACACTTGATTTGAACACTGACTCATCATGATTCCCAAACACACGAATACCGAGGCTATTCACTGAACTGTTGTCAGTCCTGTAAAGCAAAGTTTCATTTCTCAGAAATGAATGATCTGTGGGAGTTGTGGGGTTAATGCAGGGTACAAAGAAGACAAACTGTCTTTGCACTTAAAAGCTACTGAATAAAAACTTAACCACAACTTCTATTTGACAAACTGTCTATAGAAATACAGTCCAGACATTGACTTTAAACATCAATACATTTCCAAGTTTTCTTGTACAAATAAAATCACTCTCAAAACTCGTAAAGCACAACATAAAAGACCAATAACAGTCACACTTTGTTTTAGATTTTAGGAATACTTAAATATTTTGAGAAACAAAAAATCAAATTCATTGTAAATACTGATACAGTGAAAGTGTTTGATTTTACATAAATGCAGCATTTACAATCTGCAGAGTTGGAAAGCAAGTTTTCTCTCGCACTATAAGGAAGCACCTCCCTTCATCGTTAAGTTCTTTAAGAAAAAGTAGATCATGTTTATTCTACAAACTTAAAGTGATGAACTAAGAACACAAGAAGCTACTGAAGCCCACTTTTGCTTGAGTGTATAATTTCTCAGAGAGATGCACCAATAAGCCATTTGTCTCCCACAGCTCCCTGTCTGAGGCAAAGAGCTTCTTTTTTTTTTTACTTGAACATTGTGTGCACCTGAAGGTTAGTATTTTACCTAACAACAAATGTCAAATAAGAAAACACTGTTGTCAAAAGTGAAAAATTGTTCTTAGAAAATAGTTGATGAAATTAGTCCATCGAGTGTGCTTGTGTGCACATCCACAGTTTGAAGCCCTTTAAAGATTTCACTTGTGTCCTTTGAACCCCTCGCCCCTCAGAGTGACAGAGCAAGTCGATGTGAGAGGTGATCCATCACTGCTGGAACCGGCCTATCATACAGTCTGTGACCCAGTTTGCACAATCATGGTTAATGTCAACAAATACAGATGACTGGACCTTTGCCCTTTGCTTTCTAAATACAATTGATCATGATTAGGAGCACTTCATTTCTACTTAGTACTGTATTTTATGTATTAAAAAATAACAATATGGCCTAGCACTTCTAAATTGAACTTTTCATGCTAGCTTTACACTAAGATCAGATGTGACATACCACATCCAAATGAGGATTAAAGCTGCAATAGGTACATTTTATAAAAAGGTATTTTTTTACATATTTGTTATAACTGTCACTATGTTTACAAGCTAGCAAAGCTTTTTTTTCTACCCAGCTGAGAAATCTCAAAATCCAAATATTGTTTGAGTTACCTCTTTATAATGATTCCTCATTAAAATAACCTAAAAATAGGATTCAGACAAATCAAGGCAAATCTCTGTAACTGTTCATAATATCAGGATGATCCAGGTATCAAAATGTAGCCTAAAAAGTCTGGAATCTGATAGTGTGCTAAGGCCATCTTGTCCAAATTTGACTTGATCCTTAATTTGATGCGATGGTCACATATGTACTGATGCTCACTTTGTACTGATGCTGCTGTGACACCTGAATTTCCCCTCGGCAGGACAATAAAGGCTATTTCTATTCTATTTCTATTCTATTCTATTCTATTCTATTCTATTCTATTCTATTCTATTCTATTATGTTAAAAAATAACAGAGATATCAGCAACCTGATGAAGTTAAAGGAATAGTGCACTATCACACACAATGTTGCGATATTTATCAGTGCTTAAAGTATGTGTTAGGAATGGTTCTCCGCTACTACAGTAGTAAATTTTAGCTTGGTATCTGCAGAGTTGATTGAGTCGTTGACGTTTTGTGGCAACCATTTTAAATTGGGTTGACTAATATCAACAGGTATCTAATCTAATGATTGTATTTAGAAAGTTTAGTTAAAATCCGTTCAGTGGCTCATTGGATGTTTTGCTCACAGACAGACAAACAAACAAAAAGCAATTACATTATCACCAACCTTTCATGTGATAATTAATGGCATGGCTTCTCAAGCCAGCGGAGAAAGAGTTTATATAACTTGGGCTTTACCTTGCACCGACTTCATTCATGCAGCGCACTAGCTGCTCTGATTCCCCAGCCACCCAGTGTTTAATAGAGGCTCTGTGGTTATTACACGGGCCAGGTTTAGTGCACACTGGGGACGAGTGTTGTGGATGGGTCAGGCCAGTCGTGTTCAGTAGCTCTGGCGAGGGGGGGGGGAGGCTGCGAGTGTGGGGCCACGGGCCTTCTGGGGCCTGCGAGAAGCAGCCTTGCATGGCAGGAGTAGATGTCAGTGTGTGTGTGCTGCTGTCCTGTCAGCTGCACACTGCTGGCTCAGCAGTCCGTGTAAAACAAGACTCTACTTCTTTTCTCTACACTCTCCCAAACCTCTACCTTTTGCTGCTTTTGTAAGATCTCTATCTGTCTCTTCCCCTCACTTTTTTTAAACTCTTGTTTCATTTTAGGTGTTTTTAATTATTTCGCTTAACTTTTCAGTGTCCTTCTGTGCCCCCCCACCGATATCTGCCTACTTGATGATATTTCTAGCCTCCTTCTTCCACTCCTTTCCAAGTCCAGACAGACAGAACCTTGAGTTGGGCGGTAATGCTCCCTGTTCCCTAAAATTGGAGCGCGGGGCATGTTGTGGCATTAGCGCTTAACAGGCCGTGAAATAGCAGCCTGCCTTCCTGACATCTTCCCCATCACTCCAGGTGAGTTGGCCAGACGGCTGGATAAATGAGCAAGCAGGACCCACATCAACCCTCATGCTTTCGGGGGAACCTGGGAAGAAACGTCCATCATTGATTATCCCACCACTGTACTCCTGACGCTCCTGGCCGTATTACAAAATCCAGAGGCGTTGCTGCAATCATGCTAATTAGGATACCTAAAGACTATTTATTCTTGGTTGCACAAAGTTTTGATTCACTTTATTACCTAAAAATGATGGTATCTTCAACTTCAGGGGGTACATCCCATAACGTGCAAACTCTTCGTAAAATAACAGAAATGTCAAAGATTTGTTTTTACAAACTCTTACAAATCTCTCTCTTGCTCCTTGTCAAGCCTCTACACCAATGCTCCCATCTTAGCCGATTAGCTGTTAATGTACACTCAACCTCCATCCCCTCCGCTCCCCCGCCCCCCGCCTATCCCTTTCTCCCCATTATTCCTAAGCTTTAATAAACTCCCTCAAACACGGATCGATTTTCTCTTAAGTGAAGGTGGCAGTGCCTCTGACTTATTTCATTACCACAGGCTAATTATACCGATTGAAATTAGGTTCTCTTCCCAAGGTGTGCTGTGCTGCTCTGTGCCTCCATGCTCCTCAGATCTTAATGCCGGTACAGGGCTTCACCAATTCCCCCAACTCCCCTTCCTGCTTCTGCTCCACCCCCTGTATCCCTCCTTCCCCCTTCCCCCACCCTCCGCAGCACAAATAATCAGCCGGTGCATCCTTAGCCCCTGTAACTTGTCATTTCATGTTGAATCCACCCTAATGTGTGATTTCAACTGTGCAACTGTGCAATGAAGGAAGGTAATGGAGCATGCTGGTGGCTCAATCGCCTCTGTTCATTGATAATAATGAAGACAAATGTCAAAACATTAGTTGCTAATGTTATAATGGAGTGGATGCTACTGGATGCTACACTGCATTGGCTTTCAATAGCACATGACCTTCAACACTTTTCACTCCTCGACGTGCAAATAATCCAGTCCTTTGTTTAGCCGCAAATCAAAGATTTACACGTCCTTTTCTTTTAAGGCCAAGCATATTGAAATGTACAGGAGCAACTTGAGGAAAAACTTGGATTCCCTTTTTTTAAGTTTATGTGGGCAAATATGACATTCTACAATTTCATCCCCACACGGCTCGGTAGCAGGAGTTACTCGTAATCAAACTGGCTGCATATCTGTGAAATAGTGTTGCTCTGACTGACAGTATGTGCTTTTACTTTTAGTAACAGAGATGTACCGATGCAGCGGCTGATACCATCAGATTGCGTGTCCATGTGAGAAGGCACAAGCAAACCCTGTTTCCACGATGGAAGTGACAGTGTGGGTGCTCTTTTTTCCTCCTGCCACTGCTCCAAGTCAGCTGTGAAATTAGGAGCAGGTCTCTTAAAACTTTAGATTCTGCCATTTTTATCTAGACTAATCTTTTGCTAAACAACAGACAAAATGCTCCTCTACCTTTCCCATCAACTTCTCTCAAAAGCTTGTTATTCGCCTTTTTGCCCTTATTTCATTTCATTTTTTTTGAAAGAACACAACTGGCTGCTGCTGAATTACCTGGATGTGGAGGAGTTAAGGCCAAACTGTGAGTTTCCATGGTTATAACTCTTAACCTTCAGCTCTTTCATGGAATCATATGAATTTGTTGCAGAAAGAAATTTGTTAACTTAGTCATCTTCTTAGGTTTAAAGTGTAATAAGCAAAGGAAAGTTGAAATGAAAACAGCCCTGGCATAACTATGAACAAAATATGTGAATACAGATTGAATGATTGTTGTTTTTATTATTAAAAAACTGGGTGTCAAATAAAACAAGTCTTTCTAGTTATTGTGCAATTTTTTACCCTGGACACTTAATAAAAGCTGTGATCTTCCCCAACATAGGCCTTAATGGGAGGCTGTTATGGTGTTATTAGCAACTGAACTAAAGCCTTCCCATATAAAGAGCTTACTTTCAGCCCCGGGAGCGTCCACTTTACTTATGTTTTTTTTTTTAAAGCCCACAGTAATTAGTTTTTGTCTCCTACATCTTACAATTGCCAAATCACTCAGCAGCAGTTAAACCCTTGGTCTGGCTTTCGTACTGACCCGGCTACCACCCTTTGAAGCCAGCAACCCATTTTTGAGAGGCTAAATTTAGAACAGTTGCTGCAGAGACCGAGCGTATAGTATATGGAGCCTGTCAAAAAAACTGTGCATTAAAAGCGGCTTCGGTAATTTAATTTACCACTTGTTGCTTGGTGTGGTGTTGTCACGCTGAGGCGTCTCCATAGGGGTTCCCTCTGCATTGTGAAGTGAAGGGAAGACGTGTCTTCAGCGTAATGGACGGGGAAATGTTTTAATTTGCTGCGGAATTTAAAGACTTTTGCCTCTCCTTCGTAGGGTGGAATTCACCGAGGCGCTCCACTACATCTCCTTACATCCCTTCTAGGTCTATTATAATACTGAAGTTCAGAGGAATAATAGGTCACAGTATGACTCATGATGACTTGACACCCTTAAAGACTTTTTAGACCGGAAGATTCCTCACAGTTCTTAATATGTCTTTCATTATCTTTATTAATACAGCTGGCGCACCAAATCAACAAAGTTTGAGCCCCTGGGGAGAAGCAGAGCTTAGCTAACCCGATATGCAAAATGGGAGCCAGAGGTTTGTAGAAAGGGTGAATAAAAAACTGGCTGCGAATAGTTTTTCGTGCTTGTGTGTTTGTGTGCGAATGCTGCGTTTTGTTTGGTCTCATGAGCCAAACACAAACTCATGGGCAAAACAGCGCCTGAGTTTTATGTTAATAAGCACCTTTCACCAAGGCTTCTGGCCTCTGGTATTCCACAGATCCAGGCCGGAATACTCTTCAGAGATTCGAGTTCCACAGAAATTACTCATGCCAAGTGAAATCGTGCACAGAGTTAGGGTTTTGAAGGCTCGTTCTGGTGTAGTTGTAAGACTTTTCCTGGGTGCTGTTGATCCACCCGAATTTAAAGGTAAGGAGTTCAAAGAGATTCAAGTCGGCTCAGCATCACTCTAACTATCACCCCTCTTGCTGTTCTTTGCAAAATGTGTGTTTAATGATTTGAAGTCAGCTTTTGGCTGCTTCAAACATTTCAGGCGTCTTTCCCTCTAAAGGTCAGCACCAAAGTGTCAGCTTATTTCTGAGTCGAGGGGAGAATCAAAGTTGGCTTTTGTATATTGCATAAAATTCCTTGTACATATTTCTTCAGGACATGACTCCACTAAACCCATTTATTCAGCCATGTTCCTTTACACTCGTTTTTTTTTTCAAGACCTTTTTTAACTTTTGCTTTAAAAAAAAGGTTTATTAGGTTATATTTTTGAGTCTTTGAAGTGGGTTGTGGGAAGTTATCAATAGTCAGTATTTTACCTTCTTTAAGCCGTCAACTAGAAATTCTCACTGCAGAGTCCTGGTAACAGTTGCTCAAAAGAAAGCTGGTTTTGGGGTGAATTTTTGTAATCTGAAATAACTCAAACCTAAAAGTTTCACTACACTTCAAGTGAATGTTTTATTCTAATCTTTAACATCACTTCACATTTGCTTCACATTTGCGTCAAACAAGACTTAAATAAAAAAATCTTACGATCTGGACGATAAATTCTCTCAGAAAATTTTGTGATAAATGACAATATTGTTTGGAGACCACTTTAAACTGATATAATGACCCCCCCCCCCCCCACTTAAGAAGCTTATGAAAGTTTATGAAATGTATGTACATTATGCTGAAATTGTAAAATCACTACCCATCTCCTCTGTCCTATTTGGCACAACTTGTTCTGTATGTGTCTTCCTCTGGCTTCATAAAATAACTGCGGTCCCCCGTCAACGCCACTTGCACAATTCACAGAAGTTAACGAAATTTACGTAAAGTTACACATGGACCGAGGGCGGAGTTTGTTAAACTGTAACATCGCTACCCACACCAACACAATTTATTCTTTGTGTGTCCTTCTCTGACTTCATGAAATAATTGTCGTCACCCACAGGCTGCTTAAAAACTTTACAGAAGTTTACAAAATTTACAGAAGTTTACAAAGTTTACATAGTGTAAAAAAAATGGCTGTTCATGAGGCTCTCATGCTAAAGAGGTTATGAGACCGTGCGCCTGGCAAAAACCTAATACCAGAGTTCACTCCTCCCTACGCTAACAAGTAGAAAGGAGGGAGACATGAAGAAAACCAACAATCAGGCAAATGAAAATTTTTGACCTCATTTTAATTTATGGTGTGATTAATTGATTTGTTGCTTTTTGCAACAGGCCTACATCTGACATTTATTTACATTGATGTCTGTGGTTATTGACATTAAACACTGGCCACATTGGAATATGATCTGTTGTCTATTGCAACACTTTCTGTCCAAAATGTGTTGCAAACTATGATGTGTCAAATCCACATTTTGCATAAATGTCTGATACAAAATAATGCAGTGGAAATGAACAACTTAGTTACATCAGTTATTTTAGACGGGGGCTTTTTAAGCCCCATTTTCTGTCTTTATTTCAACAACAGAATCCCCTCACCCCCACCCCCGCAAAAAAAAGAACATGTACACGTTAAATGTCATAACGTATGGAGCAGGAAGATACTCTCTTTTTTTTGTTGTACTGTTAATCAGGCCTGCATATAAGTGCTGTAGCACTGATTAGACCTGAAACTATAATGTCTGATCAATCCAACAGTTTGACCCTGTCTTTATTTCTCTCTCTCTGAATGAACTTGAAGACAGGTGTGTTCATCACACCCGAGTTTCTGTATGAATAGGAGCCATTTATTGTTTATATTTGATTTCAGCATGTGTGGCGGTGTGGGGCACATGAGACCTGATAAATGTGCTGCCTCAAGTGATGGGTCTCAATATGTGTAGGTGGTGAGTCAATTGAACCTTACTGTTTATTTTGCACTTTTCAATGTTTATTTATAACATATATTAGAGTGCCTACTACTGCATCTAATAAAAGTTTTAGAAATTGTGTTTCAAAAGCCATGAATAAATGGAAATTGTACCGAAATGCTAAGCATTGGATAACCATTTGAACCACGTAAAAAAAAAAAAAGCTTTCATTTTTTAACCAGTTGAAAGTCTAAATTCTAAATACACCAATTCCAATAAAGTTGGAAAGTTGTGTAAAACTTAAATACAAACAGAAAAGGATGCTTTGCAAATCCTTTTCAACTTAATTGAATACACTAAAAAGACAAGACATTTAATGTTCAAACAGATAAACTTTTTTTTTTTTTTTGCAAATATTCACTCATTTTGAATGATGCCTGCAACACATTCCAAACTAGAAGCACTCAGCGAGTGCATCCTCCGCCAGGCCAATATCATCCTCCAATAGAGTTAATGAGTAAAAGGAGAGATGGAAACATTTGCGGGAAAAAAAAAGTCACAGACTCGTCACCTGACATTATTCATCCACAACTGGTCCTGCATTAGGCTCCAATGTTTTCATCAATCAGATTCCTCCATGCAAAACATCTGTTTTATCCCTTGTATGGGTTTTTACGGTTTGACCATCTTCATTGGTGCGTCCTCATAAAGTCAGCTCTGCTTTTTTTTAAGCGAGTGGTGGAAGCATCTGAGTGCTTTCAGCACAAAGAAAGTTTTTGAAATAGGCAGGACGTCCCAGAGTAGTGAACCTCATTCCATCCTTGTTTGTGAATGACTGAGCCTTTCAGGGATGCTCCCTTTATGCCCAATCGAGATACTCACATGTTTCCAATAAACTTGTTCATCTTTTGAACGCTGCAAACAGGTTTTTTTTTTTATTCTTAATTTTTTCCAGTCTGTTGTTCTCCCTGTACCAAACTTTTTGGAACATGTTGCAAAAATCAAATTCAAATTTAGTTAATTTTTGTTAAAAAAATAAATAAATTAGTTTGAACAATAAATACAGAGTTTGCTGTTTATTCTATTGAATATAGGTTAAAAGATGGACTCAGAAACTTCATCTGTTGTAAACAGTCATGTCTGAATTGAATAGTGTTTTAATTAAAATGTGCATAACTCTAGGTTGCATTGAAAAGGTGTTTTGTTTTTATTATTTACAATTTTAACTCAATAAACAAGCATATGTTTGGAGAAAGCAGCTGTGAGTATTATCTGAGTAGCCGTTAGCTTGACTCCTCTATTAAATTTTTTTTATTGATTCTCAAACGTGCCCTGAGGGCTACAACAGGTAAGATATTGGCTACTCGTGACTTCGAAAACACTGAACTGTCCCTTTAAGACGTTCCTATGAAGATCAGCTTCTATCCTGGCAGAACTCTTTTTTTTTTTTACCCCAGCTTGGTTCTTTAACAGATTTTTGATAGGAACATGTCTTTAGGATGCCACAGAAGGAGGCAATGATTTTATGGACGAGTCAACATGCAATATTATTCCTCTGTTATTCTAAAGCAAGCACAGCCTCATCACGCCAAAACAACTTTTCTGCCTCATTTGCAAAAAAAACATTTATCTGTCGACGTTTGCAGGGAAATGAATTTGTTACACTTAACCATCTCTCACATTGGCTACATGTAGCTTTTATTTCTAAACTTTTTTATCCCCCTGCTGGCTACTGCACATGGCCTATGCAATATTAACCATCAAAACAGTAGTTTAGATGTAATTTGCTGCTGTGTTGCATTTAATAACGACAAAATCAAAATGTACCCTACGCTCAAAGATCCACTCTTCAAAGTAGGTATAATGAGTGGAACTGCAAAGTTCAAAGAGAATGGTTGAGTGTTTGTATAGATTTATTCGGGCTGAACAACTCTGCTTTCCTCAGAGTGATACTGTAAGGTTTGATATTTACATGAAAGAAGAGAAGAGTTTAACACCGGAAACAGGTTTAAACCCGTCTGCTTTTAGCAACAGAGGAAAATGTTAAAGCAAATTGAAATCACAAAACATTTAACTAATGGCCTCTAAGTTTTGCAAAACAAATTGTCGAGCCTTCCTGCCTTTTTGTTCTTCTCTTCTTCCAACATGTGCCTGTTTTATTATTGCTTTTTGACAGTAATTTAAGTGGGTTTTCTTCTCTGTATCCTATGTAACATGCTTTTTTTTCCCCCCTTCCAATTTTAATTGGCAATTGTGTGTAGCAAAGGACTTCTGTGAATTTGTTTAGCACATTAAAATGCGAAGAGCGAATGAGTCATTTGTTTAAGCCCAAGGGGGTGCTAAGCTTGTTCTTTTTGTGTGTTAACACTGGTCCCCTGTTACTGTCAGTGTCACCAAATAATGATGCATGCATGTAGAAAAACGCGCTGACAGACGCCTGTAGTATCTCCCGCTTCGGTGGAGTAAAATGTGTTATTACATAAATATGTTCTCCGTATAGGTGAATGAATTTTCACACTAAACGTACACATAAGCAGATTGAGCTAAACTTCATTTTATAAATGCAGTCTGTTATTGCTAGAAAATTACTTTTAAAGATACAAAAAGAATCTTGTATGTGATAGATGAAAATGGGAGAGAGAGAAAGAGATAGAGGGGGGGGGGGGGAATCAAAAACAGACTGTGCTCTGTGCAAAAAAAGTACTGATGAAAAGGAGAGGAGCGAGCAAGAGAGGCTTAGAAGGTGGATGGATGGTGAGGGGAGGCGGAAGGTGGGGAGGGCGAGGCGAATGTTGAGCGAAGAGGAGAGAGAAAGCTGGAATGAACGATATATAGCCCCTGGCAAACAGAAAACAATTGTTACACTGCCTCCCATAACCCACTTCAACCTTAAACAGCAGATTTTTTTCACTCAATTAATTTCTACACATTGGAGCAGGGGCCTTGGCTGAAGCTGGGCTTTTATGTGCTGCTGCTGCTGCAAGGCCTATACATATCTCTGTCTCGTGCTTGTCCTCCTCTTTCACTCCATCTCCTTTTATTTATTTTTTTATCAAAAAAGATGAACGCTCTGCATTGCAATGAAATAAAAAAACATTTTGAAAGATGAGGGGGAAAGGGGAAACACGATGTGTTTCTGTAAGGAACGGCTATTAATAGTTGTAATACAGGAAACACCTAAATCAGTATTAGAAAACAAACATGTGGAGCTACAGTAAAACTGCTATAATGCATTCAGATTACTTTAAACTGTTTTGCACAGAATACAGTTTGTAAGTTGTTTCAAATCCTAAAATAACCTAAAACGAAAAATCAATATTTGTAGAACAAGTAGTTGTTTTTTTCAGATAGTAAAAAAGGAGGCTGCTCAAAAGTAAAAGGGTTAGCAGTCACAGCAAAAAAAAAAAAAAAAAAAAAAAAAAAAATCTGTGCATTTTCTCTGATTTTTGCCCATATTGCAAAAAAAACAGACATGTTAGCTTAACTCCTAATTCTAAATTTTAGGTGCGTGCGTGCATGTTCATGGTTTTCTGTGCTGTGCGCCTCAGCTTTGAGGCCTGTGACGGATTAGTGACCTGTCTGCCACCGCCTCTCTCCCCGTTGACCGCCGCAGACTTCGAGCAGGTTTAAAAAATGAGTGGCATAATAAAACGAGTAATAACAGAAATAATATTAAGCGAGAGCAATCAGACACTGGAGCAAAGCAGGCCAAGGTGGCCTGCCTGCGTGTGGACGGCAGGTTGACATCGCCAGAGGGCAGAGAGTGGGAGAGCAGGCAGAGACAGATGGACACGTAGATAAGGAAGAGCATGACTGAGCTGTGTCTGTGTGTGGTGAGTGAAGACCAGTCGCAGCAACATGAATCATGGCTCCAGTTGAGAGAGGAGCAGATCAGATCGATAACTGCCCAGAGGAGGGAGAGGAGGGAGGCAGAGTGCAAAAGGATAAGGTGCATGTGTGTGTGTGTGTGTAGGGGGGTGCACAGAGGGTGTTCATCACTGGACCACCCTGACTCCCAGCATGCTCACCTTATTCTGGCTCTTGTTACAAGAAGGCTCTGGTTCTTTTTTTTTTCTGAGGGGAAAATACGGGCAGACACAGATGAAAGTGCTAATGCGTGGGTGTGAGAAGACTCTGGGGCTCCGTGCATTAGCAGTGAATTAAAATACAATAACAAGGCACTCGTTTCTAAAAATTACACCTCTTTTTTTTTTTTTTTTTAGTCAAACCAAGCGTGTGTTTGTATCTTAGAGCAAGGAGAGTATAGAGGATCAGCCATGGTCATTTCTTACTAAATAATCAGCGTGTCAAGGGACACATGAGTGTGTGTGACAGGAGCAGCTAAAATAGTAGAGCCTGTCTGGATTTTACATGTTTTAGCATTTTATGCACGAGTGAAATTCACAATTGTACTGTTGACCAGGCAAGCAATTTTTTTCATGCCTTCTCTATCTCTCTCTCTTTTTTTTTTTTTTTTTTTTTTTTAATAATTTGGTCGATAAAGGTGAAGGACATTTCATTACTGTTTTTCCCTCCCAGCACCCCCTCCCCGCTGCACTGGCTGCTCTGTCTCAGAGTGAAAATCCAGAGATAAAGCTTTGGCGACGCTCCATGTTTAATGGAGCTTAATCCCTGCGATTGAAGATACAGTGCTGTGAGGTTATTCCCTGGTGCCCGTCTTCGCTAACACAGCATGTGGCTACTTCTGCCCCTTCAGACATTAACTGTTGATAGTTTGACCAACCAAAGGAATGAAAAACTAAAGCTCAGTCAAGGAGAAATTTGTTGTTGTTTTTCAAATAATCGGGGGGGAAACAAATAATAATATATATATTTTTAGAAATGCAGAATGCTTTTCAGCTTCTGCCACCATAAATACATTTCTGCTTATGTTCAGTTTTTCTATCAACCGATCTTTTGAAGAGGATTTATAAATTAATATACAGCAAAATAAGCAAAACTCTAAAACTAGGGCGTCACAACTGAAAGCAAAGTGTCCACACGCAGCACACCAGCCGCAACTTCACTTTAGGATGCAAGGAGAGAGTTTAAAAACGGGTTGACTGGCTTGAGGCTATTTAGAGAAACCATGTGTGAGGAAGTATTATATCCACCAACAATCCTCCTTAAGGGAATGAGCTGACACTGAGCAATTTAGTATTCACCCTGCCAGTGGAAATATTTTCAGTCCAAGTGCACAAAATACTTGTGGCAGGAAATCTGCCAGACCCTCTTCTCCCATCTGACTCTTTTTGTTCCAGAGTAGCCAATGTATGCTTCAATTTACCCCGAGATATGCTTGCCAGGCTCGCTTGACAAGAGCTTCACTGTCAATGTGTAAAATAGTCCTCATGGATGATTGCAGAGCAGCCCTGGTTGTTAGCAGTAGTGAGTAGGGTTTGAAAGGAAGAAAATGTGCATGTAACCAAAGCTGGCTTTTCTTTATACGCACTAACAAGGATCTTGAAAGCAAAACAAGGAGGCAAGCCACCCTACTTATTAGTTGTTGTAGAGGTTGACACCTCTCTCCCTTTGCCTCTGCTCTGCCACTAATCACTCTCCACAGGTGCAGCCAATCTACTTGCCTGGAGGATCAGCATTT
>JAUBOC010000181.1:6435964-6446615 GCA_032275365.1 Anablepsoides cearensis | reverse complement strand
ACAAACCCTTCATACGAACAAAAGTAAGAGAAATTTAGGATAAGAATACGAACATGTTCTTGCATGAGGCCCATTGAAACAATTTTTTTTTAACAAAATAAATGTTGTTGTGGTGTGAGTCACAAACCACACAGAGGACAAACCAGAGTAGCTATAGAAAGCACAGTGAAGTGACAGGGAACATGAAACCAAATAGAGTATATAGGGACAGGAGATCCTAACTAACGTGAATGAGAAACACGAGGGATGAGACACGAGGAACAGGTGAGCGTGGGGCGGGGCTGCACCGGAGACAGAATGGAGAACTAAACTGATGCAGGGATGAACAGAGAAAAACAAAGCACAGAAAGAAAAACAAACACAGAACCCCACAGCTTTATGGCTGTTAAACATGTTTTATTCCTGATTAGCCACAACAAGTTGCTTCTTACCCAACAATTTGTCCTCAATGCTTGTCCTCAATGTTTTCATACAGATATTACATATATGTTTGATAATTTCTGAAAACAAGATATTTTGTTAGAAGTTATATTTTATATACAGCATATTTATTAAACTTTCTCATAGTTGGGGTTTAGACTGACAAAGCAGGATACAATTATCAGCTTCTTATCCACTCTGTTCCACATAGAAATTTAAACGGTGTTCAGTCGAATAAAGTGTCATAATGTAACAAGTCCAACTCCCTCCTGATTCTCTGAGATCACACTGACCACTGCAGTACTTTACACAACCTTAAGAGGTACTTTTTATGTTAAGCAGTTATTTGACTTTTGTCCTTTAAAAGTGCACATCGTTGCGATGTCAGGGGGCTGTTTTTGAACTTCAGTCCCATCAGTATTATCCTTTCTTTGGTTTAACCCCCATCATGTTGGCCTTTGCATGACTCTAGAGAGAAGTAAATACTCTGAGGTAAGATAGTCAAACCCAGTTCCTGGCTGCACCAAGAGTATCAGAACTTAACCACTTTTTGGCCTGAGGCTTTATATTTATCACACTTTGTTTTATGACCCCATAAAAGAGTCCCTTGATGAATTTGATACGCTTATGAAAACATTTCCATCTAGACAGGCTGTAACAGTTTCAGTGGGACAGACCTGTATTGTAACCTTCTCCATCACCATGTTCTGCCTGCGGCCAGCTTGTAAACCATTCACAGTACCTCATTCTATTCTTGTTCTGCAAAGTTTTGTATGCTCCCAGTTGAAAAATGTTGTGATAAATGACTGGGAAGCTCGGTATTGGCTGAGTGACTGATGGCACAAGCACAACCAGACTAAGTGTGCTTTGTGGACTTAGAAAAGGCTTACAACCGCGTCCCTAGGGCTGCTCTGTCAGGGGTGCTTTAAGAGTACAGGATACCAGACCTGCTGCAACCACTCACTCTGTTAACAAACATCTAAAGCAAGAAGTTTGTTTGCGTCACCAAAAGAGAGTGGACAGTCATTGGTCAGTAAGTCAGGATTGTTTTTCAATGGATAAATGGTTTCTCTGACCTCTGATACTGAGGTGGTTTGCAGCTGACTGTGAAGCAGATGAGATGATATATAGTTTTTTTTTTCTTTTTTCTCTTTTGAAAGGGTTCTTATTAAGTTTTTTGACATAAATATATGCATTGCCAGGTTTATTTACTGTCTTGAAAAAGAAGTGTTTGTATTCTATGGTCTTTTTATGAAGGAGACACAATCGTTCAAGAAGAGACTGTGTCATTGAACAGAGTCCTGCTTCTGTGGATGCTGAATGTGTTGTGAATACACAGAGCTGTGCCAAAATGAGAAGCTTTCAAATAACTTTTTGACCTATAGTCCAATAGTTACCTTGGACCTTATAGAAAGCAGCTGTATACAGTGGTAGAAGGTTTTGGATTGTGGATATTAAGAGTGCAAATGACCTTAAATTGATGGTTGGGTTGATTCTTGGTTTTATAAGTTTTTAGTCATTCGAAAAGCCACTGTTCTTTTTGTCTCGAAAAGTAGTAAGCATCTTGTGAAGATGTGTTAAGGACAGGTAATCTAGGCAATCAGTCGTGTTTTACCAGTTTAAGACCTTGTGATATACCCAAGGCACTCTGATACTACCGGTAAGAACTCAGTATTCCCTAAGTGCAATATGAAGAAGGATGGCTGGAGAAGAAGACATGGGCTGCCTTCACACTGCAGACAAATGAAAGCCAAATCTGATGTTTTTTTTTTTCCAGTCAACATAAAAGGTTTTGAATGTGACAAATCAGATTTTTTTGAAATTCAACCCAGATTTATTCAGTGTGTGGTCCTTAATCTGATACATATCTAATGTTTTTTCAAAGCGACTGCATTACATTTGATTTTTACATCTGTGGGGTTTGGGTAAACGGATTCATCCAAGCACTGATACAAAACATGTGCTGTTTAAATCTTGTAACTCTGTACATCATCAGCTACAGAACAGAAGTCCAGTTGCTTCAGTTTTTCCATTTTAATTTTCCATGTCCTGGATGACTGAAAATCCACAGAAATATATTATACCAACGTTGGTCTCAGACCGCATCAATACTAAAGTTACCGGAACAATTCTTTAGTTTGTTTCACTTCCAGCACATTGCTTTCATTCCATAAAGCAGATTAGAGCAAAAATTGGATTTGAGCATTAAGACCTGAAGTATGAACATAGCATTAGACATCTCAGCTGAAACTGCTGCTCTAAAAAAGAGCAGTCCGACAAGCACATGGTAAATATTTAAAAATGTTAAATGATAGAAAATGGATGTATTTACAATATAAACAGAGGCCAGAGTGACTGGTCTAGAAACTAGCCCTTTGTATTGATGAAAATATTGTAGTTTAAAGAACTTCTTTTTCGAAAGTTCAAAAATTGCAAAGCAATGCTTTTTACCTCTTCCAACAATGAGGTTCTGCAAAAGAAAAACTTAACACAAGGACAAATCAAATACATAGTCCTGAGCAAAGGAGTAAAAAAAAAAAACTAAGGCAAACTGTTGTAAAGTAAAATACATAAAGGACAAAACTATCTTCTGGAGTGCGGGGGATGTGCCAAATCGTTTCTCTCAAAACGTATTGTACTTCTGTGAGCCACTTCCCTCCTTTGACTCTTTTTCGGACCATCTTGTGTATATAATAGTGTGCCTACTTTCTTTGTGGTTAAAGAAGACCCCTCTGGTCATCACTTCAGGCTTTTAAGGACAGTTAGGCTCAGGTAGTGGAGTGAGTCATTGAAATGGGTCAGACTGTGGCCCATTTCCACCCCTGTAGATGCGAACAGAAGGTGGACGTCATTCACAGTGGGGGTGCCCAGGGAGAATCAGCACCTCTCGGGATCTGTCCCCAGTAAAGAAGCGCTGACATGGGGAATTCAATGGCCCAAGACTTCTGCAACACAAAGGACCGTCCTCCTGCTCTGGCACACAGGGTACACAGTCAGCAAAGTGCCTCTTACAGCGAAGTCCAGAGTTTTTTTTTTTTTTTTTTTGTACTCGTAGAAGCAGTGTTCTGCCTTTTTGTGTTTTATTTCCTGCAACTCCTACTACCACTTGAGGGGTGCCAGTGAGGGATGGTGGTTTTAAAAAATGCCATTTGGGGATGTCTGACACAGCATCTTACAATTACCCATTAAAGGTTCATGATGGGCTTAAAAGAAAAAGGTTTATCTAATTTTGTGCTGTGGGCAGGAGACTCTTAAGGCAAAATGACCATTTCAGGTCTGTGACATCAAGGCTTTTAAGATAAAATGAGCTCCAGTATATCGCAATGTCTGCCTGTTTGTTGTCTAACTTGATATTTTAAAGTGTTTCCTACAGAGGATAATGTGATGCTCTAAACAGAAGTTAAGGCAGTTATGTTGTGGAGATGCGCTCACAGAGATCCAATTGCGACGATCACTAATCCACTGAACAGGTGCATTGACCACTCAGCCTTGTTTCATGGTGCATTAGAATGTGTATCGTTAGAAAAGACAAGAAGAAGACAGTCACGGTGGACTCCTATATATGCTAATACATGTGCAACACAAACATACACAACTTAGAAAAGGACTGTGTAGAAGCCTTGGCTGGCAGAGTAAGGGGAAAATGACAGGCACTTGGGATCTTTTTTTTTTTTCTTTCTGTGAGCTTACACCTCCTTATTCTGTTGGTTGTCCAATAAAATATTAACAGTGGCTGCCTCCCCTCTGAATAAACTGATGGAGCAGTAAAGGGTGAGTTCCACCTCACACAGTGTTTTATGCATGTCCCTCAGGGCCTCTGCTTGGTCGGGGAAAAAAAAGGATCCTTCCTCTGTACTGCTTGCTCCCCCCCACCCCAACCTTTTTTACTTTCAAAATATTGTGTTTATTCATTCCCTTTAAAATATGTTTCTCTTTTCATTTGTTAATACAATATTAGATATTCTCCAGTTCTTTCCGGCGCTCTCTTTTCCTCTCCTCACTTGAAGAAATTTACAAACAGAAAGCAAGAAGTAGTTTACAAAGCAGCACAAGCGAAGAGGCAGACGGTGAGTTGTGAATTTAGTGGGCTTAATGTTATCAGATGGCCAGTTGCGTTGGTTTTTTTTCCGCCTCAGCCCATTGTCTGTCTTCTAGCTGTTTTTTTTTCTTTTTCTGCTTTTTTTTTTTTTTTTTACCATGTGCTGAAAGGAAATGGTTGTTGTACGGCAATCTGTTTTATGAGGCGTGCAGCCGCTCTCTCATCTGTTTGTTGTTTTTCACTAGACGCCATCGCAATCTTTTCCTCCCATGGCACACCAAGTTTTTAAAGGTGACTATAACAAAACAGCAAAGAGCGAATAAATTAAACAAATGCCTTTATGTCTACCTTTAAATCTGTTAAACACTTTTTGTCCTTTTCTACCCACTGTTCAGAGACACCATATTGGTTGGAGGAACAACCAATGACCCTGCACACCACTTATTTGTTAATCCACAGCCATCTGGTTGTATGACTGAGAGATTTTCCAAAATGTCTTGCAATATGTTTATCTTGCGCCCCATAGTTAACTAAATAACAAAGTAAATTAATATAATTAGAGTGTCTAATGGTGATCTAAACAATAAGGAGTAAACAGTTTAAAAAAAGTTGAAGTCATGGTATCTTCTCCTTAAATGTGACATTATTCTTTTAGTTTAGGTGCAGAACTTTTTTTGTAACAAGGAGCAACTCCTATTACTCATATCATTGGCTTCTGGGTTAGAGATTCCGACAGATCGGGAATCCATTTTAGCTCTCCGCTGAATTCTCTCCACTTTGTAAGCTATAGAACTTTAGGCCATCCACTCAGCCCTGAAAGCCAGTGACAACAAATTCTTTTTAGTTGTTTTTTTTTTTCTTCTGTTGACTTATTTTCCTACTTTCCTCTCCCAGTGTTAAAACAAATGACAACTGCGGGAGCAAAAAGGGAGGGAAAAAAAAGAGCTGAAAAGTTGACATTTAGCTTAAATGGAGGTGGAATGGGCTACAGGGATGTGCCTGTAACGATGCAGGGGAGACTAGGGCTTCTTTTCTTTTTCTATCCCACTAAAACAAGATTTACGACCTCACGAATACCATCATATTTTAGCGGCTGATGTGCACTGTGGGTGGTTTATCAGGGATTGAGGGCTTTGCAGTTGAACCCATCACTCTCAGGCATCTATAACTTACAATGGCAACATGTAACAAGATGAAGCATAAGGACATTGCATTGTTGGTCTGTGTGATCTGCTGTACCATTAAAATCCACCAATGATACTTTTTCTTCTATTATACTGTATTATATGTTGCTTTTAATGAATTACTGGTAAAAAAAAAAAGCAAAAATCAACATTAACTTAGGGGTGGGCAATACTAGGAATTTTGATATGGATCCAATACCAAGTAAATATAGGGCTACTTTTTACTTGAATAATTTTATTTTGTCTTTAGCTATTTGCTAACCCTAAAACATAGGACAAAGATTTTAGGTTAGGTTAAAAAAATAATAAAATAAATCCCCTATTACCTTCTAGTACACACAATTGTTTAAAGTGGACATATGCTTTTAAATCCTCCTTTTTCACATATAAATTGTTCAGTTGGGGTCTGTATGAAGTGGAACTGCAGTTTTTTGGTCTGATTTCCTCCTTATTGTAACTCCACACCAGTTTACCAGTTTTCTGAGGTGTGTCTCAGATCAACTCGTTTTGAGGCTGTCTCTTTAAATCCAAACAAACATTTCACACCCCATCCCCTTCAGGCTTCCAGACCGGTTCATTCTGTTGCAAATAATTTGATGTAATAGTTCAGAAAACATCATAGAAAACAGAGAAAACTGAACAGGTTGAAAAATATGACACAAACAGAATCTGTGCCAGACTCCAAGTTCACAACAAAATGCATTTAACGGCTAAAAAAGTAGATTTTGCATGATATGTCCCCTTTAAGAGAAATGTCACTATTGGAAAAATTATACAAAGAAGCAACAATGTAACAAAAATTAAAATATAACAATGTCAATAACAAAACCAAAAAATAAATAAAAAAATTGTTACCTGCTGTAGAGGTCTAATAACTAACTTCAAACATTTTGGAAATGTTTGAAGTTACTATTTTTCATTTTATTTGTGAAACATAAAATTCAGTAGGGAAAATAAAATGTAAACAAAATAATCAGTCTCATCCCGCTAGTATCGATCTGATCTGATACTCATCTTGGTGTTGATAGTAATGATAGTATTGATGCTGAGATTGATACGCCCACTCCTAACCTCATTCCTTCATTTTTTCTGCAGAAGCACAGTAGGTCACAGATTTATAGTGCCACATTTTTGCATGTTATTTCCATACCCTTTTTTGCTCTTCCCTCACAGTGTTTCTCTGGCAGTGTAATTGACAGGCTTCTGCAGTTAAGACCTCCAACAGCTCTTTCTTCATTTGGAGACACTTTGTCGGTTTTAATCAGGGCTGTAATTGGCAGACTGGCAGTGGGTGAGTAGCACCAGGGGCCGGTGCGTCGAGGGGACACTGACATTCCTGAGATAGTCGTTTGTTCCTTCTCGGTTTGTCATTCCTCCCCATCATTATGACTTTCAAATTACCCCTAGTTCCACAAATACAAAGGGCTAAATCTATATTTTTGCTCAATATTTTAACGTTATATGTCTGCGCTATCAGTGATCCCACATAAACACCCTGGGACACGCAGATAAAGGAGTGTACTGATGGCATTACTGATGTGACAAACATGGATAATCCTAATCATTGCATGTTTCCCTTCATCATCATCTCTGCGTGCATGCGAGCGGAGAGTGAAGGTCCTGTTTGCTCTTCTGTATCGGTGTTAATTTGCGCTGGTATGGCTTGCAGTCATAGAGTATAGAGCAGATTATAGGACAGGCCAGGATGTGCCGTTGAATCTAGGACATTGTGAATCCTGTCTGTGATCCTTCCTCCCGCTGAGGTGTTACGAATGCCATGGGACAAACTAGAGCTGTTTGAAAGACAGCAAAAAATAGCCTGTAGGAGGTGGAGGGAAATAGAAAGAGGTATAGATAGATTGAAAAAAAAGAGAATACGTTCCAGAATGTTTTGTCAGAATCCTTTCTTAAATGCTTTTAAACAAGGTGTTTTGTCTGTCATTGTGATGACATTAAGGTCAGCAGTGCTAATCTATGTCTTTGTGCTTCTTTAGCTTGTTACTGTTAAAGACTTTGTGTATTTGTGCGTCTGTGTCAAAGAATAAGCACTGGCTTTAAAAAAAAGTCTCCTTATAATCAACAAGCATCCTGTGTATTTGCTAGGCCAATTAAGAGTCATTCTCTTGCTAATGAAGGCCCTGTCGAGGTCTAAACTGTTCCTAGGGGCATGAAGACATGCAGTCAGCACACACGCAGCCCTCAGCAAAGCTCAGCGCCACCGCCACAGTCATCAGCCTGTGCCCGCTGCTGTGTGCGTGCCTCGTGTTGCCCACTCAGCACATCTCACCAGCAGCCGCTAAACACTAAAAAGTATAATTGAATTCATTATTTCCTGTTTTATGACTTGTTCCGCTGTGGTTTTAATTTGTCCTGTAAAAGATGAGGCAGGCAGGCAGTTCCTCTGCCTTGAATTCCCTCAAGTTTCCCTCTCCCAGGCTCTCTTGTTCTGTGAGCCGAGCCCAGGATTTTATGAGGTGGGGCTCTCCTGTGCCGTGGGAGCCGTCTCTATCGCCATTCAACTCCTCAAGGTTGTTACCCCCATGCCGTGCAGGAGGAGGTAGAGACGGGGCTGCCAAAATGCACGTCTAGCTGCCTCTTTAATGGGCTAACTGTTTGACCTTCACAATGACTCCTTTCTAACTCAAGTCTGAAGAGATGGTTCATCTGTGTATTGATTTAGTCATGAGAATATAATCTGAAAACATTTCTGTCAATATTGCCTGGCTGTCTTCAGCCTCCTGGAGAGAGTGGATGTTCACAGCAAGGTTATCGCCCGTGTCTTTGTGTAGCTGTAGTTTCTGTGATAAGAAGCCCATATTTTAGACTTTTGTGTGTACACACCTGGAGGAACGGTTTTACAGTGAGTGCCTCCAGGCTCCACACTTCTTCACCTCAATGATTTGGGATGACTGCTCCTCTGCCAGTGATGGCTGACCTAGCCGTACCCCTTATCCAGGAGATATGTATCTTCACTTCTTTTGTTTTTCTTCTTGATAGCTTTCTTTTCTGGCCACTTTTTCGTCTGTACTTCAAACCTTTAGCCTACAGGCTACCTGACCCCCTTAACTCTGACCAGAATGGATTCTAAGCATTACTGGACTTGCCACAGCATGACATACTTTAATAAAAAAAAACATAGTCCTGTACTGACGGCTATTGACAAGGCCAGCCTTGACAATCACTGACTGCCAGATGATAAACCCTTGTTTCCCCTTAATAACGAATAAAATCAAAGCTTTATTGTCCTATTTTTGCAAAAGAGTCATGGGCACAAGTGAAATTCACAGCTGATTGAGGGGGGTTTGAATTCCTATATCCAGTATTATTTTTAACCATACATTCTAAACTTAATTTCTCAGACTTGAATCTTATTTTGTGATTTCAGATGAAGAGTGGGAGGTAAAATGTATTTTTAGATGTGTCACATCACTGACATGAGAGATTCTGAATTGATTTTTAAATGTCTGTAATTGATTTTGTTAATGGTAATTAATAACTTGGCAGGGAGCCTTTGGGAGCCTGGACAGTATGTGTGCACACTGGAACCAGACTGACTAAATGAGCTTAAATACAGTACTTAAAACACGTCATAATAAAATACAAAAAAAAAAAAAAAATATCTTTTTGAATTAAATAGTAATTTTTAAGGGAGAAATCTCTCAGTCTAGGAAATAAAAACATGACAATTTAAAGTATTTTGTACTGTGCAGATTACTACCTGTGCTATATTTCTTTTTTTTTAAAAATCCCACTTTTGATTATAACAGTTATAAAGTGGTAAAACGTACCATTTTAGTGTCCAGCTTTAGGTGTTTTATTACAGTAGTTTCATTTAGACGAGTGAACATTCGCATTATGAGGGTTGTTATATTTGAAAATTCCAAATTATGCTCATTGTTGTTGCTGAAAGTACTTCAACATTAAAAACTGCATGATTGATACGAATATGGCGAACTAGACAAATACATTTGACAGAATCCACAATTTTTCATAACTGATCATTTATTGAATTCAATCAAAAATGTCTGTTTTTGTTGTTCTTTGTTGAATTAGGTTGAGTACTGATTTAGATTTTTATTATGCTATTGTGAAAAAGAATAGCAGACAAAATATGTGTTATTTGTATAATGAAGTTATATGATTTGTGTTGAATAAAGATTGCCCTCTTTGTCATGATAATGATGATGTTTTGGAACCTTGTGAAAATCTGTTCTTTTCCCTAAATTTTGCAAATTTAAAAAAGAAACAGTTCAAGGCCCTGGAATAGTTTTGAAAATGGTCATGAAAAGCACTCGTCCTTTTAAGTCCTTGAATGTTTTTCTGGGGGTTTCAAATTTATTAATTAAATAAAGGTTTTCATCATATTGTAAAATCAAGAGAAAAAAACTTGTGTTGTTTTTTATTGTGGTCTTAGTAAATCCATCTAACTTACTGATGATACAGGCTATAACTGATGTGGCTTTCAACAAATGATGTGAACCAGAGCCATAAATGTACCCAATCAGAACCCAGGTGAAAGCACCGCAGCGCCTCCTGTCCTCACCGATCAGCAGCATCTGAACGTGTTTGCACATGACTGCTCCCCTCCCTCACACACTGTGCCCCCTAATCACCCCGGGACTTTTTAAAATCTAAAATTTAATGTTGAATTCAAGGCCGATTCTGGGTTTAGACAGCTAGACTGTACCTGCACCCCATTGCTCCCCCCTCATTGCTCCAGTCTCGCGTGAGGCCAAAAATGTTAAAAACAAATGTCAACCAGGGAAGAAAAAACTGTAGAGAGGAGGAAATACACAACATGGAGGTGCAGTTTAATAAGTCAAGAAATAATTCATATACATATAAATCTTATACTGTATATTAGTATTACATAAAAACAGTGTTGTATAAAGTACCTCAAAGTGATACTTGAGTAAAAGTACAAGAATCTCACCATAAATTTACTTTGGTAAAAGTTCAAGTCTCCTCTAAGAATATTACTTGAGTAAAAGTCTTAAAGTATCAAATA
>JAUBOC010000181.1:6424071-6435864 GCA_032275365.1 Anablepsoides cearensis | reverse complement strand
ATAGAAGTAAAAAGTAGGCTGAAAAATAATTACTCAAGTAAAGTACAGATACCCAAAATTTCTACTTAAGTACAGTATAGAAGTATTTGTACTTAGTTACTTTACAACTCTGCATAAAAATATTAATTGTAGCTCTTAGCTCATCTGCTATAAGGACCACTGTTTTTATTAGATTTTTTTTTTTTCATGGCAAAGACAGCAGACAAGTTACCTCTGCTGTCTTTACCATATTTTTTTGCTTTAATCCATGGAAATTTCATATGGATGACAACCCCTGTCAACTTGTAATTATTTTTTGTTTTTTCAGCTCTGCATTCTTGTTTCACGTAGGTAGTCAGCGTAGTTAATCTGCGTAACAAAATGTGAACCATGTGTGCAAACTTGTAGTGTGTGAATTAGTGAATTGCATGATTACATATCCATGCATTGTTAATATGAATGTAAGCTATATGTTCAATCCACTTTCTTTTGTTTATTCTGACCCAACAACTTTTATGCCGTTTAGTTGACTGAATTTACATTGTATGGACATTGCTTATTGCATTTTGGACATTGTTTGGTATTTTGCAATAGCTGTAGGTAGATGCTGTTGTATGTGGTCATTGGTGCTGGAAAATACTTGAAAGGACCATGAATTTAGTGTAAACTAAGGTGTGGGAACCCTGGACATTTGATTCCTGAGAATATTGTGTTTTATGTGATCAATACACTTTTCTTCTGTAAAATAAACATTTGGTCTTTATAGGGTCCTTAAATTGGAAAATATTCTTGTCTTAAAAACAGAACAGGATTTTCCAACACAACAGCTGTTTTACAAGTAGATGGCTGAAAATTGAAAGCATCAAGAAGTTGCAGTTTATGGACTCAGTCAGATTAAAAACCTGTTGCAGAACCTTTGGAGTAATAAACATAAATCAGTGCACTCTAACCTCAACGAACCAAAGCAACGGGAACACAAATAAAACACCACGATGAACAAACAAAATAGCCATGGGTGTTAATAAAAAATATAAAAGTTTAGAAAGAAACTAGATATTTTTATCCAAACTCCTACTGTCGTAAAAATAAATTCTGAAAACCACAGTTTCAAGGCATAAAAGACCACAATAACGAGACAAACTGACAGAGCCATAAAGAGGATGAATCCTTCAACTTACTGCTGCTAAAGGTAATACTACTAGTGAAGCTGGCACTGTACCTTTAGATTTTGGCTTAGTTTTTTGTCATATTTTTAATATCTGAAAAAGTTGTATGTATTCATGTTTATCTAACGTTGTGTTTTACCTCTTTTTCAGTATGGTAAGTTGATTTTTCTGTGATAAAAACAAAAACATGATTAAGGTGCACTTGATTGAGTCAAGTATTACACATTTTTGGAAACTCTTTTTTTTGTTTTCCAAGTTTGTGTTTGAGTGGTAATGCCAAGTTTCACTATTTTCAGGCACTTAATCTCTTCTGTGATATAAATACATCCTGTTTGTGTGTTACCGGCGGTGAGACGTAACTGTTTAATTTTATCAACATGGAAATGGAATCAGATCATAAAACATAATGGCACTTAGACTAAGACAAAGAGCCCAGCAAATCTGGAAGGAGTGCGTCTGACTCAGATTGAGTCATATCTATGGTAAAAAAAAAATCTGCATATACATCGAGCATCAGCAATAACAGCCAATGTACCATATTCATCTCTTTTTTTTTTTAGACCTCAATTTAGCTCAATTGCGTATGACACATTTTGTCATGCATTGAGGTGAGCACGAGTACAGAATGAGGAAGCATCCTATATCTTCTGCATTTTAGAAATGTAGGCCACCTGGTATAGCTCTAGCAGCTTTTGGTGATACAACATGATGTTTCCAGAGCAGGATGGATTGTGGGCAGCCAGGGTAAAGAGAGAGAGATTTGAGAAATGGTGTGACTGATTATCTGAGGGAAACATTACAAGTGACAATAAAGTAGAGAGAATTTATTAGTGTGTGTGGCTTTTATAGTGGTAATACAAAACAACTCATTGCATTACTGGCCCAAACTCCATGGAGACACATCAGAGCTGCACTTGGTGATGGTACCTACAGTATGTTACATTTTTCACCGTGGGGTTAATACCTCGTGTGATGTGTAAGCACTGTCAGCACCTGCACTTAGCTGCTTAGTGCCTTTGGACAACATGTATTAGGAGATAGGGAAATAAAGAAAAAAAAAACAGAACCGGCTATATGTGAGGTGCATTTGAGTAGCTCAGAGGGGAGGTAGTGGTTTCGAACACATGCCTGGCACGTACAACTCAACCGAGCAAAAGAGCTTTGTATCCTCCTCACCAGGGGAAATAAAAAGAAGGTGAGACAAAAAAAAAAACTTTTCCATCGCTCCAGGCAACTCTTACATGGCAGCCGCGAAGGAATTTGAAATACCATTCTGCAGCTGCGTATATGCTGAATTTCTGTAAGAGACAGACAGTCAGATACCGAAACGCTTTCTGTCAGACACGTGTGTACACAGTACACTGAACCTTCAGGAAAAAAAAGGCGTCTGATGCAAAGGAGGGAGACTTCCGGGGCCTCGGGCAGCAAGAGGTGGCGACTTTTGTTTTGCATGTTGTTTCCGTGCGTGTCAAAAAAAATGATGATGTTAGTTTCTCACTGTCACCTAGGCTGCGTCTTTGACTCCTAGCCATTTGCATAGGCAGCATTATTCCTCCAGGAAATATGGGGCAGCTTCAAGAAAACTCCACTTCGGCGAGGCGGGCGGAGTAGAGGCTGGTAGAGGAGAGTAAGTGATAGTGATGGACGGTGTGATATAAATAGAAGTGGTGATGGCAGGATAATGCATGGCTCTTTCTGCCGGGCCGGGGTTCGGTCCTGTCAGTGAGACGAAGAAGAGAAGAAGAAGAGGAGGAGCAGGAGAGGGAGAACGAGAGAGAGAGAGAGAGAGAGAAAACAGGGAGACCGTGGAAAAGGAGGTCTGGGTGTCGTTTTCAGGTCACTGTTTGCTCCTAGAGGTTTAGGAAGAGCCCTTGATTAATTATGACCATTATTGTCATCATCTTGGCCGGAGGAATTATTCAGAGCCAGAGTGAGAACTGGACAGGAGGCTTGGGGTGAAAGGGAAGGGCGGGCGTGCAGGTTGTTGGCAGGTTAGATGCACCTCCATCTCGGCGCGCATCAAGTGTCAGATCTTGGCATCCATATGTCCCCTGTCAGTCTAGCATCCATCAAGGAAGACCTCTTGTCAATCCAGCTTGTTCCCAGCGCGCCGCGGAAAAAAAAAACGGACTAAACACGCGTTGATCAATGACGGTTCTTTATTTGAACTGCATGCCTCAAAGGCAGCCAAGTATGAATTCGCTGCTAACAGGAAAGCCAGTTGGCTGTCCAGCTGGAAAGATTGTTTGTCAGGACATCAATCGTTAAACTGCAATGAGTGGTTTTGACAAGATGCACTGGTGTCAGCACATTGGTGATTTGCAACAAATTGGTTTATCTCAAATGAGTGCAAAGCTCAAGTATTGCCCTGACAATTTATTTTTTTAATAAACACAAGTTGAGATACTGTCATGCTTAATGATATTGATTGCATTTGTTTTTTATTTTTTCTTCAAATAAATCTTTGTGCAGAACTTACTGCTGTGTTTAACACATATTTTGTGTTAGGCTTGTGCACACTGTGCATTGTACAGTAGTTATAGTTGTCTATCTGTCATTGACTGTTAGCTTCAAGCAGCCGTGAGAACAGACGCTAGGCTTTTGTCACCAGCCAGCAATCCAAGGCACCCTTCTCTGTCGAGACGTCTCTCTGACTTTTATGAATACATGTACACAGCTCAGAGCAGTGGTGGATTTGTCTTTATAAGTCTGGTTGACACGTCCGCAGCGGACCCACTTCATTTATTCCACTTGCGTAGATTAAGGCTGGCATTACAAGTAAGGTCACACCATGCATCAATGTTACCTCGACACCGCGGCGCTGCTGAGCGTGCTCAGGCATTGCCGTTTTTTCTCCTTTGCAGTTTTTCTACAGCAAATTTCAATCAGCTTCTTGTTTAGTTTTTTTTTTTTTTTACTTTTTGCATCTTCCTCCTGCCTTAATCTTACCGATAGCCGATTGTCTCACATTCCCCCGTGGCACTGTGTTTCCCTGAGGCTAGGGCAGGTGTAAACACTGCTCCAGGAATGTGTGTGAGCCTTACACCGTGTCAGAACAGGTGCACTTGTGGACAGGAGGTGTTAGATGTCGCCTTGGCTCACAAGTGTAGCTGTCAAAACGTCTGTGTCCCCCTTCTGTGATGACATGTTAATCCCTATCACTTTTACTGAGAGCTTCTATGCCAGTTAGTCAGATAATAGATAAGAAGTCAAGGAGAACTCTGTTCTCTATTCATCTATCTATCTATTGTCTTTACCCACTTTTCCATTTCAGGTCACGGGGAGCTGGTGCCTATCTCCAGCAGTCACTGGGTAAAAGGCAGCATTCACCTTGGAGAGGTTTAATCACACAGAGCTACCTAAAGGGTTGTTGGTAAAAAACACTGCCTATTTGTACAAAACTCTTCCCTAGAGCTCAGTCTGCAGCCGAGCTCCAGGCCCACAAAGCACGCCTCCTCTGATGCATTGTTTGAAAATGTGCTGAAGTGGGAGTGTCCGAAATGGTATCTTAAAAAGACAAGCCAATTTCAGGGTGTTTAGGTGCAAAGTCAAATTTATTTTTGATATATACAGCATATTCAGAGCAGCTGAAGGTAACATACAGTGGTTGGACAATGAAACTGAAACACCTGGTTTTAGCCCATACAAACCCCTTTCAGACAGCTTCCTCTTTAGTCCACAGTTAATCCTGTTGGATGTGGTTGGTCCTTCTTGGTGGTATGCTGACATTACCCTGCATGCCGTGGCTCTCGATACATCACAAAGACTTGCTGTCTTGATCACAGATTCACCAACAATTTGTCCTCTTTTGAACTCTGGTATGTCACCCATAATGTTGTCTGCATTGCAATATTTTGAGCAAAACTGTGCTCTTACCCTGCTAAATAAACCCTCACACTCTGGTCTAACTGGTGCAATGTGCAATTAATGAAGATTGGCCACCAGGCTGGTCCAATTTAGCCATGAAACCTCCCACACTAAACTGACAGGTGTTTCAGTTTCATTGTCCAACCCCTGTAGTTACTTGATTGTGGTATAGGATTGAACTTTGTACCCCTCCCACGAACAATTCAGGGTAACATGCATGTTTACCCAGAAAAAACCCACAAGAGCACGAGGAAAGAATGTCAGGAGTTGATCTTCTGGCGTTCTCGCTGAAAGGCGACATCTCTGACCACTGTGCCTGTGTAAAATGAAAAAATAAAAATCTCATTATTTCTAATATGCGATCTAAGTTCACTTTTTAAAACATTTTATGTCGTTATCTGCTCTAGTCAAAACCATTAATCTCATCAAACTTGTACGATGGTACTGTTTGGAAAGTAGGTTATCTCAAGCTAAAACCACACATGTCTGGTTCAGCTTCTCAAGAGAGGAGAAGTTTGACTTTGTTAACGCAGCTCAGTGGTGGTTGTTAGACTGAGGTCTTCTTAACCTTAACCCGGCCTCTTTCAGCACAGGGACTTAGGGACAGCATCAGGGACAGTTTTTTTTTTGTCCTTGCAGGTCTGGGTCATTGAGAGGCAGAGAGAAGCTCTTTACACTGTTGGTATTTATATCCGTCTGTTTCTTGACTGTCCGTGACTTTACTCTGTTTCCTTTGGCCTTAAGTGGAGAAAATCTCCTTGAAATGTTAAGTTGGCTAAGGACAGTTTGACAACCTCTTAAGTGTTTTGGTGATATCTTGACTGTAGGTAAAATGTAGAAGTTAGTGAGGTGGGGGTGAGGACTGCTTGAAGTAGCATGTCTTTTCTGTTGTTAGTGCACCTGGTGCAGATTTGTGGTTAGATTTTCTGGTGTACTGTATGTATGTCAGCCGCCAGCGTCTCTGTCTGTTGTCTTGTATGAGTCTCCATCACAAGCCTGAGGTTGTATTTTTTTTTTTTTTCACAAGCTGTGAGGAGGATTTATTCGTCTTTTACTACATCACTGAAACAGACTCGTAACTCATGAATGAACTCCATTCCACTCCAACATCCAGGCCGGCTGCGCTTCGAGCTCCATCCTTAGCATCTTATAGCCGTCAATCAGGATAATCTGCTCCCTTTCACACAGCCTATAAGACTTTGACATCAAAGAATGGTAGGTCTGCTTTTAAACCGTATTCTGCTCAGTAACTCTGGCCCAACTTTAGGTTAGCAACAATCTTGTTTAACACCAGGAAATAACTAGCTGATTAGCCACTTGGATAGAAATAGACAATATTATTCTCACAGTTCTGCATATTGTTGAAAGCATTGCTTATGATCAGTAAATACTGATGTTATTATCATTGATCAATAAAATTACACTGATTTGCAGCTCTTGCTTTTTAGCCTTCTTTAAAACATTTTTATCCCATTACTATGGTTGGCTTGGTTTTAGAACGTTTGCATAGAACGCTTGGTTCATATTTTATAGGCTTTATTGATTGTGTTGTCACCAAGCATTTTCTTTTGGTAGTCACTCAGGTGATACGATTTCTCCAGCACCGGTCTTTTGTGCCTTGATGGCCTGAGTTTATAGGAAGTAAAGGCCATCACTGTCACCCCAGTGAATCTAAAAATGACACATTGATGGCTGCGTCATGTAAAGACAGCATTTGAAGTGACACGGACATGTTGCATTACCAATGCAAGGCTCGCTGTATGGAGGTGACCTCTGCTGCTCCCGTCCCGGCTCTTATCCTGCCTGCTTCACCTTTTGCCAAACTCCAGAGCTGTTTGTCATGGATGATTTGGTAATAAAATGAGAAAGGTGTTGAGTCAGCGACAGAAGTCTCTGTTCCACCTGGCCTTTTGTCATCCATTTCTCTTTTCTCACACGCACTCGTGCAAACTCTCTCTCTCTCTCTCTCTCTCTCTCTCTCTGAATCCTTTGCACATGCTCACAGTCTGTGCGTCTGCCTGTTTGGATCAGACGTACAAGACTACGCACAAGCATTCAAGCAACACACATTATTCAGGGGAGTAAAGAAATTGTGAGCACAATAGCTATCTTCCCTCTTCTTCTTGCTTCCTTGTTCTCTTTCCTTCCTAATCTAGCTCCTACCAGATGTTTCACCCTCCCTGGTGTAAAGTTGGCCCCATAGACATTTTGTGCTGCTGATTACAGCATACATAAATTTGCTGTTAAACAATTTCATGCCGCCAAGTTACGGTGTGCAACATGCTATGCAATGTAGTGTCTTTGCCAAATGCCAAAATACGCACTGAAATAAAAACAAACTTTTACAGCGCTGTGGAACCCTCTTTGCATTTATCATAACTCACATGGCTGGGCCCGGTCAAATGACTCAGCAAGCCAAATAATTTGTCTAATGAAGTGCTAAAAAGGACTTCCTTTTCCGCGTGCACTTTTTACCTTGCTTGCAGCTACCGTTACTTACTGACTGAGAGGAAAAAGCTTCAGGATTGGAGGATGCAAGCTTGATGGACTCTTGGGAGCGTCTACTGACATGCAAACGCTTCTCCGTGGGGTTCTGCAGCCCTAAATATTTATAGTAGTGAATTATCATTGTGCATGAATGGCTTGAGTAGGACACATTTTTTTTTTGCATGACCTTTGAATGAAAGAAAGACATTAGGAGCCATTTACTAGATAACTGGCTTTTGTTGTTTGGAGAAATGAATAAAAAGCACCTCAGAGCAAGATGATGTTATTTTTCATCTTGTGGAATTCAAAGTCATTTCTGTTGCATAGTTTATAGAAAGTGGGGACATATTGGTATTTTGGCCTCAGCTGCGCTGCAAAACATTGAGTGCACTATTGCAATCTGCATCAATTGTTGGCTCATACATTATGCAGTCTCTAGTAAAAGGCACCGCCGTAGAACACATTCTCTGGACTTAACCAACTACTGTTCCTCACACACTCTTCACACACAGTCACGAGCGAGCACATGCATTCAGAATCACACTTATTGGTATAACTCATATCGCACTTACTCTACCGTGCAGCTGTCCCACCTAAGCAGAGCTGATTTTGTCCAACATCACTGAGCGAGTAAACAAGAGTTACCAAGCAGCAGCTCTTCTGATGAATATTGTATACACCTAGTCTGGCTAAGTGTTGTTGTTTATGTCAGGGACAGTGTTTATGGTGCTTGGTTGGCCTCTTAGTGCAGTTAAGTTTCCACAACATCCCACTCTGGCCATCAATTTCAGCACAAGATCATCTAGAATAGTTTTTCTTTCTCCCCCCCCCTTTTTCCTTCTCCTCCCTTCTTCCGTGCTCGGCTGATGTTGCCTGCCTTCTCCCCTGTCTCCTCTTGCCCGTCTCACCTTCCTTGCTTCCAGATGGTGCATTTCACAACCTGCTAGGCACGATCAATCAAGCCCAGATGCAGACTGGGCTATTAAGGTCAGTAATGATCGGCCTTTGAGCGTTATGGGCCCGGCTCCTGTTGTAAAGCTATGCATCAAACTCTGTTCCAGCGCTCAGCTCGCCTGTCCTTAACAAGCCGGCTTAAAATATCGGCCGGAGGATACAAAATGAAAAGGGTACAACCTTATCTCTCCAAAGACAGGCCGCCGTAGCCCCAAGGTGTAATAAAACTACAGAACTTGGCCGTCGCCTGGAGTCATCTCTTTTAAAAGCAATATCTTTCAAAGATCAGCTAAGCGGTGTAGCAAAATGAAATGCATCACACCATGTTCCCTACACAGGAAAACCCTCTGCTCACTATTCAAGCCTTTTCAGGGGAGCTAAGGTCTTCCATCCTTGTCTCATCGGCCACATGAGATTTATATTTAATAGTGTGAGAATCCCTGGGTTTCAGAGGGATTTGACAGGGTCCTAAACCTCCTACCCCCCCCCCCCCCCCTTGAACATTTTTAACAAGTACAAATGCATGGCAAGAAGCTGAACCAAATCACACTTCAGGGTAGGAAACGCTCGCAGTGCTAGGAGATCAGCTGTTTATTTTATTTATTTAGTTAGTTTGGAGCCAGAACATCTGGCCATCACTTTCTATTAAAAGTTTTCAATCTCTCTTATCAAGTTACCCTCCCATCAGCCTTGTGTTTGTACTTTAAAAAATAGATGTCTAAAGAGTTTGAGTCGATGCAATGATTTGGATTCATGGAGCTCCGGCTAGAGAACACAAGAGCTATGAATGATAGATATTCACATGAGGCACCACTTGTGGTTATACCAATCCTTATTTGTATTACCAGTTCAGCAAAGCAACAAACAACAAAAATAAATACATTTGTTGTAGTTTATTTACTGAGAGACTTTAGAAACTGCAGCTACAGTTTGTCATAATACTGTAGTGTATATACAGTATATTTATGCACCGAGCAGGGGTTATATTAAATAGGTTGCACACAAAATTCACTGACTGCTATTCAATAAGTCACTGGTGCAATAAATAGCCAGCTTAAATTAACTCTAAGATCATTTTGAGCATAAATGAGAGAAAACGTGACGTGTTTTTTTACCTGATTTTTGTCTCTAGATGTTTCAAATGAAATTAAACTCGGGCGCCTCTCTTTGTTTACATGCGCTCACTGTGCAGTAGGTTTAGTCATCAATCCATCTGTGCAGGTAACCACAGGATTTTCATTTTGTTTTCCTCTCAGATTCACAGAACTCTTTTTTTATAGAAACTGGAACAAAAACAAAGACTGGCTTAGATTCTTTGGTTTTGCCAACTGAAATCTAGTTTTTGTTCAGAGCGCAGGATGAGTCTCATGAAAGGCCATAATATTTTGGACAAAAGCAACTGTCACCCCCACCTGCTACTGTTTGTTTTGATTATTCTTTGTATGTGAGAGCAGAACTGAGAGGAGAGAGCTGTACTGCGAGCCATGCCAGCACGCGTGGAGCACGATGCCTTCCTATTTATCTGTAGATGGGGTGTCTGGGTGTTCTGTGGTTGGCTGATGATGCCTCGGGGCCCTGCGCTTGGTTGGCCAGTGGCCTTGATGTCACCCTGGCCACATTGCATGCACCAACAGGCAGGGAGTCCAGGTCAGCCCAGCCAGTCCAGTCTGGAACCTTTGCACAGGCTCATAAAACACAGAAGCACAGAGCAGAAAATTGAAAGCATCATGGAGGTGCCATGCCTGGGCTGGGGAGGAAGATAAAAGTCTCTGGCCAGAGTTGGAAGCATCATAGCTGGAGATGCATGCTGGGGGCTATAGGATTTAATAACCTAAGACCAGGGGTTGTGGAGCTGTAAGCTCACAGAAGCAGCACAGAGTAATAGTTTACAGTTGTATGACAGTAAACTGCAAACCCTTATGATTAATAATGTAGCTGTAAGGCATGACACGCTGCTGTCCTCTGTATCTCTTACATTTCTTTTATATTTATTATGGATAGACTTTGCAAACTGTGTCCTGTCATTCACTGTCTTCACCATAACACTAGCTGTTACGTTATACCTTGCCATGCGCCTGTCTTAAAAGATCAAATAACGCCTGCCCAGAGAGACACAGACATTTGTAGTGCTACGTGTATGACATTTGGATAAAGTCATCAATGCTTCTGTTTGATCACTACGGCCCCTTAGTGAACATCACTGTGACTAAAGCTGTCATGAAGTCACAGGCAGCGTGATTTATCCTCCGAGCCACTCCTTCCTGCCACCATTGGCATTCTGTTAAACCATCACCAGGTGATAAGCTAATAGATTTTCGCCAGTTTGGCCCAAACACGGGACCTGCTCCGCTTGCTTTTTATTATTTCTGTTTCTGCAAATCATTTTGTACCTGCTGCTGTCAGCCACTCTCGCTCCGCCACACACCCCAACGCCTGTTATTCTCTGTTTTTAACTGCTTGTACTCGTAAAGCCGACGTGAATTTTATCAGCTGAATAAAAGCTGACTGTTAGCCTTAGTGCACCGAGCCATTCTTTCAACTCACAGCCTGACAAATGAGATGTGACCTTCAGTAATATTTGCCCATTATTCAGAAAGCACCAGAGCAGATATTAAAAATAGCTGTCATTCCACGAGCCATGGTTAAAGAAATAAAAAAACTGAAGGGTTGCTGAAATTAGAAGTCCTTGTATTTGTAAACAGGATGCATACAATATACACCAAGGCACTCAGTTAATGTTGAGAAGGTTCCTGTTTTGCAGCTAAAACAGCTTTGATTAGTTGTCTACGGCTATGTTTAGGCTACAGATAAAATGCAAACCTAAATCCTATTGTTTACCTCTATGTGACCCGTATTTAATTTTTTTTCAGACAGTCTAAATGTGACAAATTCTTATTTTTTTTTTTTCAAATCCAACCCAGGTCTTTTTAGTATGTGGCACTAAATCAGACACATATCTGATGTTTTTCAATGTGACTTCAGTCTGAACACTCATATAGCATTTCATCCAATTTTATATCATTGAGGTGGGTGTGAGTGAGTCGATCTATGTATTTTCAATATTGATACCAACCTTGTGCTGTTAATATCCTGTAATTCTACATGTATTCAGCTAAAGAATTTTTTCTTGTAATTTTCTGTGTCCTGGATGACTTAGAATCCACAGAAATATCTGATAACCGTATTAGGGATGCACGATATATCGGCATTCATATCCGTACTGGTTGATATTGGTCATTTTAGAATATTGTATTGGTCTAATACAGTGGTGTCCAAAGTCAGTCCTCGAGGGCCGCAGTCCTACATGTTTTACATTTTTCCCTGCTCCAACACACCTGAT
>JAUBOC010000181.1:6412224-6423971 GCA_032275365.1 Anablepsoides cearensis | reverse complement strand
TTTGTTTTTCTAATTATGTCAGTTTTGGTCCTCCGTACTGCAGAAGCCTGATAATCATCTATTCATTCATATCAGGTTTGTTGGAGCACAGAAACAAGTAAAACATGCAGGACTGAGGCCCTCCAGGACTGACTTTGGACACCCCTGGTCTAATATGTAAAACTGGACAGATATTAATATCCGATATTGATTTCCCACTTATTATTTTTGTATTTTTGTTTTGTGAGGGGAGATAGTTGGTTGAGCTGCATCTGTTTGATCATGATAGTGATATCAATGTTGCACAGCCAGGAATAACTGAAGTAGAGCCATGTCAGTGGTCTGGTTGTTTATTTACCCTTTAAAAAAAAGACCCTAGTGTTTTTGTGCATATATTTATAATATAATTTGCGTGTTTGTGTATTATCTGTAAATATCGGTTATTATCGGTCACAACAGAAATAATTATTTCGGATATCAATATCGGCTGGTATTTTCATTTGGTGCATCCCTGAACCGTATCGATACTAAAGTTACTCGTTTCCCGGAGCAGCCGACCAGAGTCAGGTTCAGATGTAAACAGCAAACTAAACTATCATGTCAGATAATTATTTAATCTGCTCTGATTCCACAACAACTTCAGAATTAACATGCTAACAAATAGCATCCATATTTCCTTCCGTAAACAGCGAGCTGAATGTGATTTCACGCTCTTGTGGGTCACATCAGTTCATCCTGGAGTCTGATCAAGGTCACATTTAAAATGTAATGAAAACGTCAAAAAGTCTGATTTTTGCAAGAAATTACAGAATTGAATATTAGGACCTGCCGTGTGAATGTAACCTTAGGTTGTCCAAAAATGTGTGGTGTTATGATAGTAAAAACTGATTTGTGAACTGAAGGGTTTTTGTGACTTGGGCTTGTTCCTCACAGATGTTACCAGGTCTCAGCAGATCAGGACTTTTAAAGTTTTTAGGCCAGATTAACACTTGAAATCTTTTTCATGATCTTTAGAGTTGTAGTTCAAGTGATTTTTGAAGGGGTGTTATGAGGATGGTTTATGAACAAAAAATAGGTACGTAACTTGTTATTATTTGTTAAAGTGGTTGTTAACATGCTGTTGTTTTGAGACATCAGTGGTCAATTTTGACCATAGGCCTACTCAGACTAGCCGTTAACTCATCAGTTTGGCCAAAAATTAGGGTGTATTCACACCTGACACATTTGGTCCGCTTCAAACTTACCAGAGTTTGTTTCCCCTGTTGGTCTGGATATTTTATGCAGGTGTGATACACTCATGTGTGGACCAGCCAACGGACTGAGACCCACTTTTGAGGTGATCTCAGTCCACTTCCAAAGGAAAAGGTCCACTTGTGAATACAGACCGGCCTCAAACTGAACCAACTACAGAAAACATTCCCATTTTTGGACTTTACGAGCCACCGTTGGTAGTCAACTTTGTAAAAATTAGCCCTTCAGTGTTGCTAATGCTACCAATGTGCTGCAAACAATGAGCTGTTGTGGGTCAGAGCAAGCAGAGCATTTCTTCTACTTTGGGTTGCAGCATGCATTTGCAGATGCCTTCTCAAACTTTTTAGTACATCATCTCGAAACCGCTGTTGAATGAGCTGCTCTTGAAATTCTAATTGGTATTGCTATTAACAGCACCATCTTTCTTTTGTGGTGTATACTCTGTCCTGCCCACATCATTTCTGTTCAATGGGAGCAACGATTGTGACCCGCATGATTTCACTCATCCCACTTCCTGTCAGACTAGCCCCTTCACTGTCCACTTTTAAAGGGGCTATACCATGTAAAATCCACTTTTTGGAGTTTTATATCATGTTATAATGTTGTCCTCTCATCAAAAACATGCCCTAAGTCTTACTTTGACTCATTCGGGCAAGCGGAAGGCCGGTTTCAAGGCGTTTAGAAGAGGAAGTGATGAGAAGATAAGTTTATTTTCTATTTAAACATGAAAACAGCATCTTAATAACAACTAAAGTTGACATAGATACTTTATTATGGTATAGTATTTAAATATATGCTTGAAAAACACATAATATTGTCCCTTTAAAACTCTTCTAAAAACACATTTCTACTCCCTGGTTTTTGGCACAGCCTGAGACTTGTTTTTAGTTTTTTTTTTATTCCTATTTTATTCTTTTAATTGTTTTTAATAGGTTTTTAATATTTGTTTTGTGTTTTTCATGTTTTTCATTTTCCATGTACAGCACTTTGTTGCAGCTGTGGTTGTTTTAAAGTGCTTTATAAATAAAGTAGTAGTAGTAGTATTTATAAAATACAGTCCACCTGCACCAAACAAAAGTCCACTTTAGTTCAGACCAAACAAGAGGAACAATAGACTTTCCTGGTGTGAATATACCCTTAAACTCTACTTAAAACTGAGGTCATTTGAAGAGTTATTTATAACAAGTAAGACATGAAATGTTCATAACCATTTAGCAGAACCAACTTCAGATCTGAACTATTGCTTTAGGCTTTTCTTCGGCCCCGATGAGGCAGTGTAGACACTGTGGCTATACGGGAAGCATGTGTTAAAGTAATATTCTTGTGAAGTGTAAGTTTTACTTCGTATTTCATTGTAACAAGATTACCAGTTTTACTCATTTTACCCATCAGCGCTCCTAATATCATGTTATACAATGTGCAAAGGGTTTAAACTGTTCATATAAGTGCACGTGATAAATTACCTTTACACAGAGCAGCCTTGAATAATACAAACCAACTCAATATTTATTGAGACAATCACATTTAAATCAGCTCTCTTGGGTATAGCTGCCGCATATGTTTAAGTTTGATGGCAGGTGCGTCATTTTTAGGTCCTACTTGTTGCACATCCTGCAAATTCCAAATCATTTTAGTATTTGACAAGTTTGGAGTCTTGGACAACACTTTGATGTAATTACATGACTTTAGTCATTCTTGAACACGTTTTGCAGTGCGATGGAGCATATTGCCCTACAGGGAACACAATAATGGTAGGAAAATAAACCCAGAGAAACATCCAGATTTTTTCTCGACAGAACAATCTCCCTGCCAATAAATGAGCTACTGTGTATACTTCAACAAACCAACAGAACTGGCAGATTTCCTCATCAGTGCAACTGTCAGTGTCAGTCTAACCATGTCATTGTAACCACTTTGCAGACTGCTTCATTCAATGCAGCTTTATTGTGATAATAATGTTACTCTGGTATGATAGAATGCTCTGCTATTTAACAAAAAAAGAAAAACAGAGTCCTATTTTGTTAGTTTTATTTCTAAAATAGTCTACGCAACATAAGCTTCAACTATTTTCATTATAATGTCTTAAATAAAAATGTGAAGACAAAACTGTGTGGTTTAGTTTAATTTGATAGTTTTATTTTATTTTTCGCAATTTTGAGTAATTATATTAATTTATTGGTTTATTTTTTAGAGTTAACAAGTCTTTCTCCAGAACCTAGACAAAAATGTATTAAGTTGTCCTCCAAGGGCGAGCTGAATACCTTAGCTAAATGAACTAATACTTGGGTGTACATTCTGTGGAGTTCCACTTTAATTAATTTCTATCAGTTTAATTTAGTGTGCAATGTCTCTTAATGCCATTTAATTTTCTCCACTTCCTCACAATAAAAAGGGGAAGAAAATCATTACTCTTTTGTTCTTGAACTTTTTTTTTTAATATTTATTTTCTTTTACTTACAGAACGACAAAAATTTAAATATTTGATATTGCTCTGTAAAACAACGTCAAATCCAAATCAGATTTCCATCTTTCTACTCATGTAACATCTATTTAATCCTTTCAGTTAGTATCATTTTTTTCTCGGTGTGTTTTTTATCCTCTTATATTACAACTTATTATAGTTTTTTACTATCAAATAAATGCTATTAATTATTCACACTAAGTTTCCAACTTGAAGCCGGGCACTTATAGTTTAAAAGCTTCTGAAAGTGTTACAGGTTTCAAAAACTCTCGTTCTCTAACCTCTCCCTTCCCACTCATCCTCCCGTTATGTCCCCTTCTACTCCTCGGCCCCACAAAGGACTGTTAACCTTTTCGAGGGCCAGAGCATGACTGCTTGGCCACAGTGCTGAAAGGCATGATGGGTAATAAGTGCAAATGGCAGCGATCCGCCTCGCAGCTTTTGCTATTCCTGCTCACTAGCTCATACCAGAGGATGAAGATGGATCCATCCATGATTTGACCTCAGCCGGAGCTCTACTTTCACACCCTGTCTGTCTTGCTCTTTATCTCTCACTTGGCTCTCTCTTTAGAAAGGACCGACTCTTCCTCTCACCCTGCAACTTTACTTATCTCCTTCTTATCACGTTTCCTCTCCTGTCCTCTTCTTTCGCTCCTGTGCAGTTTCATCTACCGCTGTCATTCCTCTCAGTCAGTCTCTCATTTCCATCTTTATTATATTTTTTTTTCTGGTCACTCCTCTGCTCATTCTCTATAGCTGATTACCTTCCCCGCACTTTTTTGTGGTTTCACTCCCTCCGTCTGCTGTTTTCTTTAACCGACGCCGTCTTCTCCCGCTTGTCCGTCCCCGAGCTTTCCCGTCTCTCTTTCCTGTTACTTTTCTATTACTTTTATTCTATATCCCACCTCACTGTTCCCGCTCCATGACCCGCTCATTCCCTCCCTCAAATCCCACCCCACCGCACCCCCCTCTCCACTCTCTGAGCTGGGCGTGCAGGCAGCTTCTGAGTGGCAAGGTGACATTGTGTGTCATATCAGCATTCCACGGCAGTCCCCCTTTCTCTCCAGAGAGTAATTATTTCTTTCAGAGTGAAAGGTTCAATTTGCTATAAAAGAACAAGAGCCTCAGGTACAGAGGGAGGGAGGGTGGGAGAGGGGGAAGTAGGTAGGACGGAAGTGATAGGGTGGCAGGGAGGGAGGGAGGGAGGGAAGAAAAAGTGGGGGAGAAATTGGACGCGGCCTGGGAGTGGAACAGATTTGGAGGGTGGGGCAGGGAAGTGGGGAAAAGAGGAGAAAAAGTGAAAATGGCAAGTGAGGGAGGACAGGCCAAAAATGTAATGGACACACCGTTCTGAGAAAAGAGCTACAGCGTGTGTGTGTGTGTGTGTGTGTGTGTGTACACGTGAAGGCCAGGTCACTGAGGTACTGGGTGACGTCAAAGCCTCCCGTCTTCCTGTCTGGACTAAGATTATGTCACCTCGCTGGAGCAGAGCGAGGCTCACATCACAGCCTGGCAGAGAAAAACAGAAAACTACAGCAGCATCCAGAAGCACAAACTGAACAGCTCACACTGCAAACTTTGCAGCTTTTCTTGATGCCTCCCCCACCCCGCAGGATGTGCATTTGTATTTCAATTTGCCAGTGTTTTTTCCCCCTTCTGTTACATTCTGACCAGCTTTAATTTTAAATTTCAAATGTGTGCTCTGCTGTCCCTGAGACATGGGGTTTTAGTGGGGTGTGAGTGCAGCTACTGTAAGGCATTTTGCAGGTAAAGCTGTCTCATTTCCATTCTGTGTTTCTTCTCTTTCTGCAACCTTCACCTGCTCTCCTCCTCACCCTCTGTCTCACCCTGCCGGTGAATCCTGCTTCCCACAGTTACCTTCTGTAAATTGTTCCAGTCTTTCTGCTGCAGGAGGGTTTATTTCTCTTTTTTTCCCCCACCACCACTGTGTGTCTTCCTGTTGGAGTGTCTCTCACCGCTGGGATTAAGGATTCTCTCCAGACAGGCTGAGGTGCTTATTTAAAGCAGCAGGCTTGCCACCACAACTATTTTAAGAGCCGAGCTTGAAAGCAATTGCTTCCATGTTCCATCCTGATGTTTGGCTGAGTTATTATGCGCCGCTTCCTCGGTGTAACGCAGTGGAACCAAAAAGGCTTACCCTGTTGCTCTAACTGGGGCCTGCAGAGGAACAGGAGAGTAATTGAATCGAGGAGGGGTGAAGAGGACTATAACACAAATGTTGCCATTTGTCATACGATATGGCCTTTAGCAGCTTTTTGTTGTAATTTAATCACTGTTCCTTCAAGCCACCATCTTTTAAGCCACTCGCCGTGGGGAGAGCAAAACTCATTTCAAATTGGTTCACTGATCATTTAATTTTATAATTTCTTAAAAAGTATTACAATGATCGGTAATAAGTAGCACGCCCGGAGCCAGAAACCACTACATCACACTAAAAACCCGTAATCTTCTGTTCCGTTTGCGCTTCTTGAAGAATATGCAGGTGCTCGTCTCAGGTGAGCCTCGCCTGCTAAACATTTGAAGTCCCTCCTATCAGTCGAAGCAGCAGAGAATCTCTGCAAAAGAGCTGCTGGATTCAGCTGGGTCTTGCTCTGTTGACTGAAGCAATTTTAATGTTTTATTGATTTTTTGATTTATTTTTTTTTTCTGCTCCAGCCTCCACATACACACTCTTACTCCATCTTTGTCAGGAGGAACAGCAAAACAAGCAAAAAACCCCCATCAGGCTTCGGCCCCGGCCCCTGTGTATCCACATCCGGAATAGCCCGAACAAGTGGCAGCGTTGATAGTTGGACATGTATGAGTTTGCCTAACCTCCTGTTTTGATGAATGATCAGTCGTTTTTTTTTTTTTTTTCCCATGTGGAGCAAAAAGGTCTGTAAAAGTTCCCAACCTGACCGCGAACAGCCTGTCCACTCCCACGGCGCAGGGAGTTCAAAAAGTACCAAACAACAGAGAGACGCGACGGAGAGGGGACGTAAAGCATATTTGCATACCCCCTTTCCTAGAGACGTGAAGTGGAAGTGAGGGGCAAAGACAAAAAGAGAGAGAAAAAGGAGCGGAGGGCAAGAACAGACAGTGTTTATGAGGGAACTAAAGCAGCATCTGAAGCCATTGAAAGCATGCTGTTCTTCTCTCAGAGGCATTAGAGCGAACCACACCGCTCCGTCTCTCATACATACACGCAACAACATCTCCAAGGTTGCATAAATCACACCGCTCTTGCTACTGAACCAGCATATCCTACCCACCACGAACAATTACCACCCCACCCCTTGCTCAGATAACAAAGCATCCTATCTTAATAAGCATCCACCGTGGGGAGCTAATGGTCTCCCTGCTCCTTTTAATTTTATTCATACCTAACTAAGAGATATTAATAATGAATGCAGAGTAAACAACAGTTTAAGATGCCGGCCACGCCATTGTGGACTAATTGGCTCATTAAATGTAACATTAGGTGGGAGAGGGCCCCTTGATTGGGAGTTGTAGACCCAAGTCAATGCTAACACTCAAAGATCATTGATCTTTACCCAGCCTGCACTGCTCTGATTAAAGAGCAATAAAGATGGGGCCGGTTCCCCTCGGCTCCATAACATCGCCACAATTCCCTAAAAGTGCGTCAGACACCGCCCCAAATGCCGGCTGATATTTTGTCTTTCACGAGCCTCCTGTTAATCACAGCGGGGCGAGGCTGCTGCTGCTGGAGGGCCACACAGACACAGCTGTGGCCACCGAGCCCCGAGTAGCAGAGGTGCTAAATGGTCTGAGGAAAAGATCGATGAGAAAGGGACTGGGCTGCGTCCATCAGGTCCTAAGCACCCAGCATTTCAGCACACTCCCCAGGTATCTTGACGTGATATGTGTGCATGATTTGGAGCATTTTTAGCGAGGCTCCACACTCACTCCGCCACAGGGGTCTCTAAAGTGCTGCTGGTCGGTGATCTGTTTCCCCACCCCTTAAAAAAATGGAAGAAGTGTAAAAAAAAAAGAAGTAAAAAGTTAATACAACAAAAAAGAAGATTACTCCCATTGTTCAACTCTGCCCTACCTGCTCCGCAACACTTGGGAGCTGTTTTAGCTTTAAATTTTGATTAACCCTGCAGAGACGGTGCTGTGTTTGTGCAACGTCGTGACAAGACTGCACAGATGTTTGTATCATAAACTACATGCTGGCGCATAGTTGATGCATTCATTACTTTCACTACGTGGCAGCCGAGGTCACATATTACAGTAAACAAATCCGACAACCCCTCTGCGTGCAGGACCCTCGGATGTTTCCAGGGCAACTTGGTGGTAATGGGCGTTAGGGGGCAGGAGTGCTCCTGGAAGCTCGGTGGCATCTGGCCTGAGCAGGCCTGCAACCCAGTTGACTGCCTCCACCGGCCAGCTATGGCGGCCAGTTTTATAGCCACACTCTTGCCTGGGCATTGACTCAAGGTCTAATAAACATCCAGTGTGTTATCCCACCCTCACACTAAAAGCAGAGATGATGCTCAGTAAAAACACAACAAGCTTTCAGATTGTCTAGCAATATAACCCTTTTACAAACTATGTGAAACTATATAAAGATCTCACATTGCACGGGGGGGGGAGAAAAAAAACCCCTCACTGTGACCGGTGTTATGGGGACTTCAGGTGAAATTCAGGCACGTTTCAGACACAGGAATGGCTGTGTTTCGTTTTAGCAAATTTGAGTGAGCCTTGCTCTGGCTGTGCTAAATGATATCATTACCCAGCATATAACATAGGGCAACAGGGCAACATAATCTTTTGCGCAGAGTAAAATAAAGAAAACAGCAATCTTATAGTCCTCTCTGGAATGAAGTGTATTTTATCTCCTACAACACAAGGTCAATATGCTATTATGTAAACATAATGATTCATGTGGGTCTTTCATCTTGCTGGTGGTGGTGAAAAATGGTCGTGGTTCCGCTAATGCTGAAAGGCGCCTGCGTTTGGTAAGAAAGAAAAACTTGCTGTGGTTTTCTGTTGTGTTCAAAATGGAATTCACTGATCGTGGCTTTCCATTTGTGTGGGGGGGGGGAGGGTTTGACTTTACCTGTACCGTGGCAATGTTTATTTCCATTTGTTTACACTGTGTGCACCTTTTTTTTTATTTGTCAGAAGCAGATTTATCCCCGGGGAATATTATTCCCCTGTTACCTTGGAAGCTTATTTCTGATAAATATGCTGAAAGCCAACTTCTTGAAAATAAACATCTTTTCCTCTTTAAGTGGCTAATCCTTTTGACTTGCAGCTGCCACGACCATGTTCACACCCAAGAGCCATTACAATGAGCTGAGCATGTGGAGCAGCGTAGCAAGAAATCAAACCATGATAACGGGCGCCTCGAGCCCGGTTTAAGGCACGGGCTGATATCTTCCATGCACAGCCCTCTCTCCCTTCCCATCGCTTTTCTGCACCCTCATCTGCCTCCGTTCCTGCTTCCAGCATGCCTGTGCTGCACCCTTCCTTTGCCCTCTGCTGCCCCACCTTCCTGATCTCATCTGGAGAAGGAGCAGGTGCTGTGGCGAGATAGAGGAAGGCTGAGAGAGGCGTCTCCACCCGGAGCTAATGACGCCCGCTTCTTTTCCCACTCGCTGCACTGAAACGGCTTCTCTGCCGGAGCCGAGCTGAAGCCAGAGGAGAGCGGCGAACATCTCGGAAGTAGAGGCAGGCTGGAGATGGTCTCCTGCAGATGAGGAAGAAATTGTCTCCATTGTGACAAGATGCTGACCCTCATTCTTGTATAAATACATTTGTTATTTACGTGGGTAACTCTTAAAACTTTTATATTCTTTAAAGGGTACATATCATGAAATATCCACTTTATCTATTAAATACATTTTGTGGTGTACTTGGAGACTCTACAGGGTTTCCTCTACATGTAATTGATTGTGCCATGGCAAAATAAAAGCTGCCGCACCTTCAGAATATTTATTTTTTTATAATAAAACTATGTAAAGCATATAATATATATTTATATTCTATATGTGTTCACTTACACTTACCATAATCACTGTTTGAAATGTATTTAAATATGATGAAATGTTAAAGTTGACTTGAAAAACCAACATCGCTGGCTGGTTGGCAGCTGCTGCTCTTGGGAGTTGAACAAAACTAGAGCTGACAGTACGAAGTAGAGGGAGAGAAAAGTCAAAAAAATGGTACCTAAGGAAGGTTAAGTTGAATGCATTTTAGTTCAAGCCTGCGAAAAAGACCTCGATGTTAACATGTGTTGCATTTGAGCGAAAGGGTTTGACTAGTAGGACTGCCCGAGGCAGGTAAAACGTATAGTTGGACAGGTGGATGTGTCCCGCTGCCTGCCTGACTGGGCATGTAAACTAGTAAACTGTTTCTTTTGTCTTGGCCATTTAAATAAAAAAATGGGAAAAATAAATGAAGTACAGCATCTTAAAGCAGGTAGACAGAGGATAAATCCACAATTTCTTCTTCCCACTGCACGTCACGCAGACTGAACCATTAACAACCTTAGTTTTTTTTTTCCACATACAAGTTTTTGGAGGAAGAACTGTTTTCTTTGTTTGTTATTTATTGCTACTCACAGATGGAAAAAAGAAGTGGACGTTCGCTCGCTCATAAGTCCACCTTGTAATAGTCAACTTCTGCTCTGAGAGTGCACAGGATCATTCTGCAGACAGAAGCTCAAACTTATGGCAAGCCCTTCTATCATTTATTTGACTTCACCACATTTACATTCCAGAAATCAAGACATATTAGTTATTTAAGATATCTTTAATTATATTTTGATAAGGCAAAATACCTCTATGTGATATCTCTAATTACAGTCTGACTACTGGTAGTATAAATGACATCAGATTTATATTAAGTTTTAACGAGGCTCCAGTTCAAGATTATTTTTATTTACATCAATATTCAAGTTATCTTAAATGTATCTTTAAATATGATAGGCTATATAAGATTCAACTAATGCAAATTGCAGACATTTTCATGTTATGTAATTTTTATTTCAAAAAAGCTGCACTCTCTTTTAACGAGTGATGTTTATGCTGTTGATCAGCGTTTTGTTCATAAGCAGCCCCCTCCCTCCCAATGCTAATACAGGAAACACTGGCGAGGTCTAAAACAAGTTACCTGAAGATATTTATCTTGTTATTGATAATACAGTGTATGTTGTGACTTAAAGAGCAACTCAATCTGCAGTGTTTGCATCTGTTTAATCAGATGTAATATGTTATGTACCTCTGTGTGTACCCATGTTAATATACATGTTTTAGTACAGCACTAGCCTGGCCCTTGCCTTTCTATGCAGTTCCACTCAATTTTAGTTTCCCTTCATTGCCCCGTCTGGGATTTCTCCCATCGACAAGGGTTTCTTCAGGACAATTTTTGTCCCAGCCAATCAGAAAACAGAACGTCGATTTTCTGCGCGGTGTCTGCTTGTAGTTTATTTCACCTGGGCAGTGGAGCAAACAGTTTGAACGGCGTCAATTTTCTGCGCAGTGTCTGCTAGTTAGTTTAGCAATGGCAGTGGAGGAAGTGAATGAAGCCAGTTTGTGTGGATAAGGTTTCCAAATGTCTGACAAAGCCTGCAGCATCATTTACAGTCGTCTCGTTCAGCTCGGTACTTCTCCTCTCAGTAAGGATTGTTTACAGCGCACGTGATTTCCGGTTAGCTTCTTAGCTTAGCCTCCTTCAACGATCCAATCATTTTAAACCACAGCAGTGGCCACGCCTCCAGCAAGAATCCCTTCTCTATAGTAGAGAGTCCAGACCCTCGTAAGAAGCAAAGTGAAGGACAAGGGTCTGGTTTTTACCAGGCTAGTACAGCACACGTTTTTCTTATTTTTTTGTTGTTACATTCAGTTTGAAAGGGTCATAATTAAATTAGGGCTGCCAGGATTAGTCGATTAATCGACGACTAATCGATTATCAAAATAGTCAACGACTAATTTAGTAGTTGATTAATCGTTTTTTTTTTTCACTTTGTTTTTCTCTTCAAACTGTTTTGACACCTTCCACTGCAGCATCTGCCTTTCTGTCTTTGACA
>JAUBOC010000181.1:6395160-6412124 GCA_032275365.1 Anablepsoides cearensis | reverse complement strand
ATCCGATTAGTCGACTAATCGAAAAAAATAATCGGTGACTAATCGATTATTAAAATAATCGTTTGTGGCAGCCCTAAATTAAATCCATGTTGTTCTTCAGTCGTGTCAGAGCCGTTGTGTCAATACCCCCCACCACCACGGTAAAAAAATGAAATTTTGAATTTAGGGGTGGAGTGTCCTTAAGATTATCGGAAGGGCAAAAATCGGCATGATTATCCTGCTGTTTGAACCTGGCATAAGTCTCCTGGTTCTGTGTGGATATCTTTATAATCTGTTTGGGTCATATTTTTGAACCTGTTCAGTTTTCTCTATTTTCTATGATGTTTTCTGTGTCTATTAGGTTAGGGTTTTTGCAACAGAACTGCCAAATAAGGTCTGGACTTACCAAGTACTATTTGGTCTTCTTCATTCTCCTCTGGCTCTGGGTCAGCATAAGGCTGGATGGACAAGTCTTCTGTTGCTCACATCTTTTAATGAATTTGTACATAAAATGTTTCTGTGCTGCAAGATAGCCATAAACCCCTGTCTTAAACTGGAATGAACCAGTCTGGAAGCTGAGGAGGGGTGGGTTGTAAGGCGCCTTGTTTAGATTTAAAGAGACAGCCTCAAAACGAGTTGATCTGAGACACACCTCAGAAAAGGGGTGAAAGAAGGGCTTGTGGAGTTACAATAAGGAGGAATTCAGACCAAAACATTGCAGTTCCACTTTATATAGACACAACCTGAATGATTGAAATGTGAAAAGGAAGGATTTTAAAAGCATATGTCCACTTTAAGTCATCAACTTTCAGAAAAACTAAGTAAGGCGTTGTTTTGTTTTGTTTTGTTTTTTCTTCCACACTGTGGGAATTCATTTATTTGATCTTTTTATATTCACACGGTACACACCCAATCGCAGTGTGAAAAGCAGCATTTTCCAACGACCTCTGTGCTGCCAGATTGTGTTGTTGAACTAAGGTCAGAGGTCATCAGCAGGAGGTCCGGGGAAGGAGAGAGAGTTGAAAAGTTCAAGCAGCATTCATCCGAACACACAGATTCACAATACATGGGCTTACAAGCACAGTTTATGGCAATAGTTATTCACAGAATCAGGGACACTGCAGGTCGCAGCAAGTGACTCGTACAGAACACACCTTGTAACTTATGTTAAAAAAAAATGAGCAGCACACATACATCCATAACAGGACGAAATCTAATATAAAGTCTAATGCGATTTGCAGTTATGCTGTAGAATTCCAGAGCTCTCTATTCACTGACACTATGAATGTTAAATACATTAAACTCATGTGCTTGCTGTGTGAGGCTTAGCTGTGCATACTGCAGACACGCACATATAGACACATTTTCACCGAATTAGAGACAAAAGGGGATGGCGGGATTAACGGATCAGTTCCCAATTTCTCCCGGCCGCCCGACGGTAATCATATCATCTTGCACCTGACGTGAAGCCTGAATTCCATTAGGCTTTATTAGCAATAATTATTCTGGACTTCCACGTCATGCTGTTTTCTCACAGTGCGTCTCTTCCACATCCTGGCACTTCCTCTCCTTTCATTCTTCTTTCCTGCTTTTTTTTGTTATGCTGTTTTGACTGGTATTCTGAACATCAGTGTTTTGGGTTCTTTCATTTCTCTCTTTTTTTTTTTTTTTTTTGTCTGTGGCGTGCTGAACACGTAAAACCATGTATTCTCGCTGAAGGTCACAAGCAGTCACACTTGGATTCATGAACGCAGACGCACACTCTGCTTTTACTCTAAGTGGAGTTAACAATAAAATGGCCATTTCGCTTGCTCTCAAATAGAGCCAAGGGATGCATCAGCCAGCCACCCCTCTTTCTTTTTTTCTTCTCACACACTTACTTCTCCTATCAGCTGGCCCAGAGATGAAACGGACAATTGCAAGACCCTTTTCAGATTGTGTTTCTCACTTAAGCAGGAAGGAGCATGAGGACTACTGAAAAGGCAAAATCCTCCTGAGAGCAGCTTTTTACTCCCAGTTTGTGTTCATTTGTCCCCCCGCTCCCCTCGGCTGCCTTTGGGAGCGAGTCAGCACTTGTTTTATTGGCCGTTACTGTGTATCACAGAGCAAATCGCTTTTTACTCACAGGTGTGAGCATAGGACAAGTGTGAGTGTTCCATTACTTTTTGTATCAGGTTGGAATTATCTGGGTGTAAATGGATTTGTCCGTCCCACTCTCTGTTGGTGCAGAAACCTGAGTTTGTGTGTGTTTGTTCGGGAAGTATACGCTGCCATTTTATTTGTTTGCACATAAGGAAATTAGTATATGAATATATACATTTGAGATGCAGCAAAGCACACGATACGCCCGATTCCCTCTGTGCTGTTTATTATCACATTTTGTGTAATTATATAATTACTTCTAATCACCCACCTGAGGTGGCAGTGCTCTGCGGCAACGCACTATTACAGAACAAACACAGCGACCTCAGCACATCTCACACTCATTAACACACTCCTCCCTCTCCTTTCCTCCGTCTCTCTTTTCGCTCTCTTCCTCGGCGCTCATTATCTCTTGTCTTTATTTACATGCATGAAAACCCACACGCACGCACATGCCTGAGCGCGCACGCGCTCTCTAATGTAATGAGGATCCCAATCAACCGTAATGAGATGAATAGCATTTCATCTGTAGATAGAGAGGGAATTTATAGAGAGAAAATCCTCCCAGCAGGTACGTTTTCTGATGTGAAACAGAAACGAGAAGAAAGCGTCCCCCAAATCACATCTGATGTTCCACTCCTTTTTCGACAGGCAGTTGAGAGAATGGGGTAATAGTGTAGCATCGCCGTATATACCGCGCATTAGTTAACTGAATGTGCCAGTCTCCAAATGAGAGAGAATGAGTGTGGGGGGGGGTATTCAGAGGCAAAAGACAAATCTCACATTTCAGACTCCATTTCAAAGAACATGAAATTCAATATACCACTCCAATCTAGTGCATGCTGTCATTGCTTATGCCAGTAATAGCAATCACAGATATTGTATTCACTCCTCCCAGTCTCCCGGTGTCAATTTATGTTTATGTTTGCCCGTAAATATATTAAATGTCATTTAAGCCTTTTCAAGAAGCTGATTGTTTTTTGCAGTTGTTTTTGTGCTGTTAGTCCTCACTGTTTGTCATCCCTCAGATCTTTGCACAGACTTTCATTAATCTGCACGCTGGAAGGCAACTCTCACCAGCGCTCCCCAATGCCCCATTGTCATCTGGTTGTGTAAATATCCCTACTAGATTAAATTTTACCCTCTGCGTTGGGAACAAATTGAAAAGACACGCGGACAAACCCAGGTTTTTGTATTTACACCAGTCAGTTGTAAATTGAGTGACATTTGAGTCGTACATTATGTGGACACCCAGCCTCGCCATGTGTCCTATTTCGTATTTTATATTTTAGCTATGCAAGACGAATTCAGCGGTAGAGGAAATGATTTTATTTTTTTTTTTGGATTAGAAGGCTGTGTTCACACATTCACACATGCACACAAAACAGAAGCGAGCCGTGAGCTGCTGCAGCGAGGCGCCCACTGGGAGGCATTATGTTAGCTGACAGAGCGACAGGATGGCACAGAGAGACCCACAAACATCTCGCCCACATAATGAGACAGGCCAGGAGCACTGGGGCTTCCTGGGAAAAAGGGATGGTAGGGAGGGTTGATGATGGGAGGAGCCATGGCAACATGTCAGGCCTCTGTGCGTCGCTCCGATGACATCCTGAACCTTTCTGTCACCAACAGTGTTTGAAGGATGGCAGCTGCAGACAGAGGTTGGCGTGCACACTGTAGCTCAAGTGGCTCTTATCTGACAGGAAGAATGAATTTATCCCAAAGCAGACTCAGGCAACGCCGAGCTTGTACATCTTGATGGAAATGGAACTTTAATTAAGTCTGTGCGTGTCGATGGTGCGTCTCTGTGTGTATAAGTGAAAAGATAAGAGAGCATCTCTCAACTTTTTCCTTCAAGAAGACAACCTGCTTTAGACTAAATGAAAGCTCAGGTACGTTCACGTCTCCCCACAGTCTCCCCCGCTTTTTACGATTTCTGTAACGGTATAATTGTACTCACTTTAAAAGTGCAGTCGCAGCACTCCGCTGGCCTCACTGAAGCCTATTAGCGTATAGGACAACTAGTGCTGGAGGCCTGTTTGTAGGTAGACTATACACAGATGTGGCCGTCCTCATTCTCATCAAGTATCACTCAGGGACATGCCGCATTCTCGTGAAGCTAATGAGTTGGAGCTACCGCTCACTTCCGTGGCATCTTCGGAGAAAGTTTTAGCGGTGCAAGAGATGGCTGTCATTACTGTCATGATCAAGTAGAGGAGAAACTCTGGCTGTATTTATTTCTTGCTCATAAAATCAGCAGATGGGTAAATGTCAATCCATAGTCTCTTGACTAAAGATAAGTCCACCTGCCTATCTATCTCTCACCCTCTCTTCTGTATCTTCTTAATTTCTGACTTTCTGACCTCCAGTGTCTGTTTTTGCACTCTCTTTAGAAAAGCAAAGAGCTGTGCTTGCCTAGAAATGAGGCGGGCTCTCAGTGTTTGCGAAAACTTTTGAGTCTGCCAGTTTGGCAGACGTGACAGCGTCTCACGCAGGACATTTTGGAAGCATGTAGGACAATGTACTCCATGCGTCAAATCTACAGATGTTGTAGTGACATTTGCATTATTTTCACTGTACTTTCAACATATAGGAGTTTTACCGATATAATAACGATTCAAATGTGAACTCCAAACACTTTTATTAGCAATAAATATCAGATTACAGTTCAGAAATATTAAAATTACTGTAGATTTTTCCTCAAAAGAGGCACTAAACTCTAAAGTGCAGCAGCAGGTCCCATTTTGTTGCCACTTTGTTGCATGTTTAGGGAAAAAAAGAGAGGGAACAGTATTGCTGTGATTAGCTGGAGTAGTAGTAAAAATAATAATAAATGATTTTTAATTTTCTATCATAGGTTTTACTCATGCTGCTCGAAAAAATCGAATAAACCAACAGAATCGATCAGAAAAGTATCAGGAGTTATCACATACTTTTAAGAAATTCTGCTGAAACAATGGAAAACACCAGAAACACAAGAAAACATTCGCAAATTTATAAAATTATGAAGAGATTAGCTTACCTGTCGGGAGCCAGATAGCGTCCTTGAGGCTTCCTGTGTCTAAACCAATCAAAATCCTTGATAGAACGCATTGCGGCAGCCAACAAATCACTGACTATCTCTGTTGTCCACTAAAAAAATATCCGCCAGAGCCCTAGAGAGAGGGCTCTGTAGGGCACTGGCTGAGACGTCTGCTCAGACATTTTTTACAGTGGGACACACAGATAATCCGCAGAGATTTTCAAAGTAAATAATGTTTGCTAGGTTTGAGAAGCACGTCGGTCAACATGTCCGACGATGTCAAGTTTTTTGCCGGACAATTGTAATTTACGTCGGTAATGTCCGACGGTCCGACGTGTTTTCGCAAACACCGGGCTCTGAATCTTCTTAGGCCAGCGAGAGCTTCCACAGTAACCCCAACTCTGTTCCACCTGATGAGCTCCTGCTTTGAGAGGATAGGAACTCAACTTTGCATGCAAAACACTACAAGGAGCCGCCCACCTGCCTTCTTACGCAAAATCACAGAAACACTGAAGCCTGATTAACGTGAGCAGTATAAACTCTTCTCTGCAAACACGTGTTGAAGACTGCAATTTCATCTCCGACTGTTGTATCCATCACGTGTGCTCTGGCGTTTGCAAACACACAGATGACATTCCATGACATTTCATGTGATCCATGTGTCATAAAGCTGACATAAAGGTTGACATACAGCTTACTTGGGGATGGATTGGCTGTCATAAACATTGATGGCTCTAAATAACAAATGATCCTAAATTTTCTTGGCACTGTTGTGACATTGAACAATGTCGTCTCTGCAATCGAATCCGGATCTCATTTTCTGAGCGCTGACCTAAATCTTACTAATGTCACTTCGACCAACATGGTATGATTGAATGACTCCATGATTGTGTGCTATTTGTCATAAAAAGTCATTACATAGAGTAAATATCATAATCAAGACTGTTATTTTTGAAGCCTTTATCTGTGCTTCAAGCTCTGGGGAAATCAACATTTTTAGTGTTTTTAGGAATAGTCACCCAGGAAAACCTTCACATTACATTTTAAGACAAGGGCATAATGTATTTTTGTATTCTAAATTGCATTACGGCAGATCTTACTGAATCACTTTTAATGACTTTTTGACATATTAATATCCATGTACACATATCTAAATTAAGCTCTGTTCAAAAGCTTTTCCATAACAATCTTCTGTCGTAGCTTGTTCGATTGGGAACATCATTTTAGATGTCTTAAAAGCAAATAAAAGCTTCTCGTAAGCCCATTTTTTATTTTTTACATTTAAGTCCATGTATAGCAAGTGTGTATGCACCTCCACTCCAGGCCATAGCAGACAAGAGATTGGTAGATTGGTCTCGCTTTTATTTATATGCATGGCTAGATGTTCTCTAGAAGTCTTGTTTTTAATAATAACCGGTCTCATGCATTGTTTACTAAGATGACAAGTCTATTTTCCTCTGATTTATAGCACGGTGGCATCCAAGGAGACACTGTACTTATTACTTTAAATGCAGTATGCAAAACAAGTCAAAGAGACAGGCGGAAGGAGGGAGGGTGTGGACATAAATTAAGGGTCATTGTTCCCCTTTTGCTCCCGGCTGAGCAGGTGTTTGTGGAGGTCTAGATGCAGACCTGAGAGCTGATCACCTTAGGAGGTCACCGCCGCCCAGATCCCTGACTCACTCGGCTGCCAACTCTCCTAAGTAGCGGTAATGGCTTTTTCAAACTACCCTGTCACCTAGAGCTTAACATTTTGCTTGTTTGAGCATTTGGCTGGGCCTCCTTTCACTGTCTTTGCTTAATGTTCCAAAGAAACTCCCTCTAGTGGCTGAACTACACCAACACTTTCTTGCAATGAAATAACACCATTCTACCTTACTCTGCTGACCATGAAACCACAAAGGTCTTGAGAAAAACCTAACCAGAGATGTTCTTTGGTGCAAACTGACTTTTATTCTGATACTGGAACTGAAAGTAAAGGCAGAAACAGGGAGGCGGGATGTCACTCTTTTGACGGATTTAGTTACAGTTGCATAGAGATCAATTTTTTTAACAGAAGCATGCATGGTCGCAGGATTAATGGTGCGTGCAGCAGATAAATCAACCACCGGTCTCAAACCTCTTGGGGAGAACTCAGGGAGAGCGGAAACATTACAAGACAAACATAGAATCGCGTTTGACGTTGGCGTTTTATATCCATCCTTTACCATTAGTAACCTTGAGATTTCAAAAGAGAAAAGAGGGGGCGGTGTGTACGTCCAGCCACAAATAACCATCCAGATTTGCGGATATGATGTCAAAAAAATGTGCCCATTATATCATTTTGAATGCTGATTTGGCTCCGAAGGACAGAAGTATCTCTCTGTCCTCACGTTGTAAGAAGGATATGAAAAAGGAGGGCTGGAGTTGCTGTTGAGAGAATGAAACACGGCTATATATTACAACCTCTGGAGACCTGTCGGCACTCCAGCTGACGGCCCGCCGCCGCCGCTCCACCATCTCCGTCTGTCTCCGTCTCTTCCTCTCTCTCATGTTCACAGTGACTTTGCTCTTGGTTCTTCTTTCATTCCTGCTCCTCTCTTATATTTCTCATCACACTCATTTCGTGTATTCATAAATGGATCTAACCGTGTTCTTGTATTTCTTGCTGTACGTGTATCATATGCACGTGTGATCTCCCAGCTGAAAAGATTCATTTGATTCAAGTCTCTTTTTCTAACACTCGCTGTGCTTTCAGAGTCTGCTTGTCTGGTACATCCTTGCTCCTCTGTGTGCACCTCTAATTCTTCCTCCATTTGTCAGTCTCCTTTTTATTCTCACCAAAAAAAAAAAACAACTCTGATTGCCTTCCTTTGCTTGTTGTTGAAATTAAATACCGTGATCAGACTCCTGCCTTCAAACACCTCAATTTGTCTAAACTGGAACGCTGAATCATTTTAGTCTAAGTACCAATTTTGCGTCTTTGGGCCTCTATTTTTTTGCCTCGTCTCTTTGTTACTTTTCCATTTATTTATCATCATTTCACTCTTATAGTACACACACTTCCCTTCCCTTTAATGGATTGTGCTTCTCTCACCTCTCAGTGGTTATCTTCACATGTAGCGCCGATGCTCTGCTGCGTTCAGAAGTGGCTCCGTGAAGCCAAAGCTAACCTTTGCCTTCCAGATTGGAGAAATTGCAATTAATTAGGAGTGATGGGAGCCTGGATGACTTTGGCGATTTCAAAGGAGCGGCGCGGCGGAGACGCTTTACATACGAGCGAGGGTGGAGGGGGCGAGTCAAGGAGGGAAGGCAGCGAGGAAAGCCACACTGAAGTGGGAGGATCAAAGCAGAGCATGGTGGCAGAGTGGTGTCCCCTGCTGTGCTGCTCAGATAAAGACAGGTTAGCGCCACAGGTCTCCGCAGCGAGAGGGAGCCAGGCACAAGGCCAGGAGATGCATGAACAAGTCAGCTTACAAACATCTCATAATAACTCAACCAGAAGAAGCCCCCTGAATTAGAGTGTCACTTTTCATTTGCTTTCCTTTCCCTCATTTTGGTTCACTGGCTGATTTTTTTCCCCCTCTCTCTCTCTCTCTTTCATTCCGTCTTGCTCCTTCTCTTCTTGTCTGCCTGCCTCAGCCCCTAAACCAACCTCCTCCTCCCCTCCCCCCCATTCACAATCTGCACATAATGTGGTCTCCTTCAGCTGCGTTCCCCACTGTCTTCAACACAGGGCTGCCTGGGGGCTCGCAGGCTCTCCCATCTGCCTGCTGCGTGTTCTCTCTGACTTTCTCTGCTCATTTCTGCCTGTTTGTGGCAATCCCTGTCTCTCCAGATCTGTCTCTTGGCTGTGTCTCTGTCTGCGGGGCTCTCTGCGCACACATGCAGTCGCAAGTGCGAGCACTAAGAAAGTTATGGATTTTTTTTTTTTTTTGGGGCTACGTTCTCATCTACAGTGAAATGCAGACATATAAATTTTGCACAAAGGAAATGTTGTCTTGGGCCCAACACTTGTTGAAACTGCTGCAGCATCAAACAGAGAACTGAGTTAACTTTGCAGTCTGCTGTGTCGATATACAGGGCACCTGAGGACGGCAGCATGGCTACCTGACAACTCAGTTTGATGCCGTTGACCTCTTTCCAACCCCCACCGGCCCGGACTCAAAGGTGTTTGCGTTACCATGGTAACATCTCCACGGCCAGGCTCCTCATTATTATTTAAAATCCAGTCTGTTGATATAAAGTTGAAGACACAGGCCTACATAAGGGCTATATAGGAGGCGCCGTCTTTCGGTGTGCCTTTACAGTGCCTCCATGATTGACGTCATGATGGTGGCTGCTCTCGCTTCCACTAATCCCACCGTCTTGACATCCAAATTGGTCGTGCTGGCTTCTGCTGGGACCGAGGCCGGGTCAATAGAGTGTGGACAGGAGAGAAGTGCGCAAAACGCTGATGGAGATTGGTGCCGCGCTCTGAAGTGGAGCACCGTCTCCTCCCACAACGCGGCGTTGGACGGGAACGGGGGCAGCTATCAGTCTTTAATTGGGCACTGTGGGCCGTAATGAAGAGATCTCAAAGCATGTTGGAGCAGAATGAGGAGGGAGTGTGAGCGAAAGAGAGAGAGAGAGAGAGAGTGTGCCGACTGACTCCTAAGGTCCGAAGAGCGGAGCGAACCTAGCAGCGCTGTAATGCAAAGCGTATTGGCAGCTGTCGCTCAGCCTAATTTCACGCCTCTGTGAGCGAATATGCACCCGGACGATCGCCGCTTCCAAGTCCCCCACACCCCCACACTCTCTCGCTTTCCCTCAGTTGCGGCGACATGTTTTTCCTTCCACCTGACTGCGTTATTTAGCCTGTACAGAATGTGCACTTTGGTTCCTCCTGAAACCTGGAGATCCACGCCTGGAAGCTCGGTGTCAGGGTGAATGTGCAGGCATAAGCTCTAAATTAAAGCATGGTGGCAGTTAGAGAAGCACGAGGGCCCACCTCTTCCATCTGTCACATCCACACCATTTTATCCCTTTTTTTTTCTTCCTTCTTCTCCTCTCAATGATTCAGCCTGTTGAACTTGGTGCCAGCGTGTAGAATAATGAGAGCTTGTGTTTGTGTGTCAGTCAGTGGTGCGTTTGAGTGTTTATATCTCTCACAGTGGGTCTGTCAGAATTGACACGGGAACGTCTTCCTGCATCAGAGGCAGTAACAAACTCCTGATTCCATCTTTTTTTTTACGACCCTCCTTTCCTCTCAAACCTCCCCTGCCCATCTGATCCTCACCCCTTTACCCTTTTCACCCTTCCCCTCCCTTCATCCCGTCTTCCCTCGCTCACCCCCTTCTCGTCCCTCCTTCCTGTAGTCTGTGTTTGTGTTGGGAAGATTAAGCTGCTCTGACAAAGCTGTGTTTACAAATATGCAGGCAGAGAAACAGGCCAAGCGACGCTGAATAGGAATAGAATACAAATTGCTTTTTTATCTCTCTTAGGGCCAGGGCGAGAGAAAATGTGTTTGCGATTGTTGCTCCTCCGCCTGTGAAGGATAAAGCTCCAGTACTGGGTTTGGGCTCCCTGTTAGCATTCATTCTATCCTCTCCTCTCTCTGTCTCTCTGTCTCTGTGTCTCTCAGTCCTCCCACTCCCTTTCTTCCCCCCATGCTCTTTCTCCTCTTTGTCTACTCCACACACTCTGTCTCTTTCTCCCTGGCAAGATTTTTTTTTCTCACTGTTTCCTTGGTAATCATATCTCCTCTCTTCTTTCTTCTTTCCTCCCCTAACTCTTTCATGTCTCCTTGATGTGTGCTCCTCTTCTCTCCCCCCCCTCCCGCCACATCATATGCACACGTTTCTCTCTCCCTTCCCCGCCGCACCCCCACCCCACTTCATGTTTCCATACAAGCTGAATATTTTTCTCTATAACTCACTCTCAGTCTTTCTCTCCATCCGTCTATTTCTTTTTTCTCTCTCTCTCTCTCTCTCCTGCACTCAGTAGGACCTGTCATGATTTACGGTCGCTTTCAGCTCCTCCTTGCTTACACTGGAGATATTAGAAATTTTGAGTGCCTATAGATCACGGCAGGGGGAGAGGGCAGGAGCGTCTGCTAATCAGCCCTAACGGAATGGTGCAGCATTACAAATCTGTGCTAACGCCTACAATTAAGCAGCATGTCGGCCCGGCGTAATCCACAGCAGGGAGGCCGAGCCCGTGACGTCATCTTCAGCAGGTCTCTGTCACCTGTGTGTGTGTGTGTGTGTGTGTGTGTGTGTGTGTGTGTGTGTGTGTGTGTGTGTGTGTGTGTGTGTGTGTGTGTTGTAGCAGAAAATGATAGGTTAGATGTTTGTGCTCATTAATTCAAAGGACATGCTCCCCTTCTTTCCCACACTTTCATCCCTTACCTTAGCTAACACAAGTGAAGGTTAAACGGCGGCCCAGGACTCGACCGCTCGACGTTTAATAAGCAGGATCTGAATCAGAGTGTGACGGAGCAACTAATTTGTTATTAAGATAAGAACCACGCTTGCTTTGTTTTTTTTTCTTTTTTGTTGACTTTTTTATTGTACTTTGAGCACAGCTACATCTGTACCTGTCAGCCCCGTTCCTGTTTTTTTTTTTTTTCCGATCCTTGGAGGTACATGAATACATGTTTTGTGTTGACATCTCTTTGGCCGCTCTCCAGCGAACGCATTTTTGTTTCGCTAAGAGCAGCGAAAAGATTAGGTACCGGAAACTCTCTCCACACTCAGCTGTTTCCATGCCCACTAAAAATGACAGCTGAAGTGTGACCTTTGACCCTGTGTCTTTACACCGTGTCTCCATAACCCCTTTGCTGTGTCCATTACTCATTACTTTTAATAGAATGAAGTGCCTGTCATGTTCGACCTGGCTTGTAATGCTAAGAGATGCTCAGTACTCGTTTCTTTGCTGGAAGACATTTTTTCCCGTCTCTTCAAGACAGGTGATCTGTAGGTCAGCTCAGAGGTTACATGATAGGGAAGCGGTGTCTTAAGATAATAACCTGTTTGCATTTGCAATTACACCTGTTAAATAGAACCATTGGTAACCTTACATCTTTCATCAGAGGATTCTCTGACCTCAGAGACTTTTTTAACAAAAGCTTCTTTGATTTCTTAACATCAAGTCTAAAGCGCCAATTTCAAAACATTTAAATAACCGGATTTTTTTTTTACTGAGTCATCCATCTCCAAAGAAAGGCCACGGTCTTCTGTGTGAAGAAAAGCTGATCAAGACGAGGAAAAGGAGAATGTGGATAAATAATATTTAGCATTAGTTGGCCTGTTCTTATAGTGTGAGCACTCAGAGACAAACAGTTGGACTTTTAAGAAGCTGACAGAAGTGCTGCAAGGTTTCAGAGTTTTCTTTTGTTGACAGGCATCAATGTGTCGACTGCTGTGGTACACCGAGGTCATGGCAAGACCCCCATGGACTGTTGAAGTATAAAAAAAACAGCCTGACATACTTTCTCTTCTAGAGTAACTGTTTCAGCTCCGTGTCTGTTTAAACGAGCTGGTGTTATGCAGCAAAGCGTTCAGAGCAGATGCACAGTAGCTACACTGGCAACGTTTGCTTTTCTGTTCTGTTTACACTTAAATGTATTCTTCTAGCGTGTGCTGATTTACAGAAATCCTGTCAATATAGATATTGTAGAGATTTTGCCAATCCAGTTTACTAAGTAAAACAGCATGTTACAGTGTGACAGGGCCTTTAGTAACTTGTTTAAGTTTGACATGGAATAAAGAACTGCAGAGCAGCAGATAATTCAACTGACTTCAGAAGTATTTTCTCCTAATTTCAAAGTACAACTTTAGTTGTTTGGATTTTTATTAAAGAATTATTTGAAGATCATTTGATGGGCTGTAAAAAACTCATACTAAGGAACAAAACAAAACTGATAACGTGCGAGACAAGAAATTAAAGGTATAGATTTTTGAGCTGTTTTTTCTAAAATCAATAAGCATTTTGCACTTGTACTTAATGTGTTTTCAGGAAAAGTTCATTTATATTTCTGTTTCAATAATTTGACAAGCTGTTATGGAAAATCAAGGTTGATTTTTATTTGTATTCAAATTAAAATTATTTTTTAAGTTAACTTAGATTGACTCTTACATAGGGTCTGCTTTTCCTTTTTTTTGCCCCCTAGCATAACTGATTAGAATAATGATCCAGATAGAAAACTTTAATTTAATTCAATCAAATCACAGCAAACATTGTCTCAGGACACTGTACACAAGAAACAATAAATCTGAAGGGGGGGTTGGTTGGTGTAGGATGAAGGTGTGAATTTAGGTTAGTTTTAGGGTCAGGTAGGTACCTATGAGGTTAATTTTAGGGTAAATGGTCAGGGATAGGCTATAAAATTACCAGAAATGAATGGAAGTCAATCCATGGTCCCCACAGGGATATATAAAAATAAACCTGTGTGTGCATATGCTTGTATTTGTTACCTTTTTAGGACAGTTTCTGGTATACAATTCTACATTGTAAAAACCAGTAGTCTTTATGGGGACCAAATATCAGACCTAATATGGTGGAACTCCACTATTGGGTTAGGGGTTCAGTTTAGGACTAAGGTATGAGTTGAGTTTAGGTTAGGTTTAGGGTCAGGTATGTACTGGGGGGGTTAAGTTTAGGGTAAGGGGTCAGGTTTAGGCTACAGAAATGACTGGAAATGAATGGAAGTCCATGAACGGTCCTAATAAGGATAGAAATACAAATGTGTGTATGTTTGTGCGTTTTACACACAAACAGTTGGGTAACACTGCATTAAATTTCTGGAGATACAGTATATTCTCATTATAATGCTTTTGGAAAGTCTTGACATATATCAAAATGTGTAGCTGTTGCTACTCCTGTGTGTATTTGTGCCCCAGTGTGTTGTGGTACGGTGGCATGTCGTAGGCTCCGTGCCACCTCTCCATCCCATTAGCTGAGCCTGCCCAGCCCCCATCTGTGTCTGCTTTAACCTTGGCCAGCAGGCTGGAGGAGAGGGAAAGTAATTCTAACCTTAAAACCTGCTGATTAAAGCTAGTTTGGTGGAATTCGATTCCACTTAATGCCTTTGGCCGCGAGCCCAGCTGGCTAGCATTAGCATCAACAGACACTGTGTCTTCAGTCAGGGAGACGAGCGTACATGGGCATGTGCGTGAGCTTCCTCTGGCATGTGCAAAACCATGACAGTAAACTCTATACCCCCTTGTCTATCTTTTGTATCTCTCTATTTTTCCCACTCACGTTTCTCCCTCTGCTCAGTATAAATCTCCGGGCTGCCCAGCTTTATCATTATAGTTTCCTTCCCCTGAAAACCTCTTCTCTCTTTGTCTTGAATTTGTAGTTTTCCTGAGCCTAAGGATTGAAGCAAAAACAGAATTATGGTTTTCAGCGTTACAAGTGGTCAGGGGTTTCTTTTTAACCGCCTCAGTCCTATTATTGTTTTCCTTTTGAACTTGATGTATGGCTGTGTTTACACGTCCACCGTGGCTAATTAATTCTCCTCCTCTGAGCCTGTTTATCAACTGTTTGTGTTTATTTTACAATGAGTATTCTATTTTTAGGGCCACTCATTACCATAACGCACACATTTTCTTCCAGAGCATCATTTGTTTTGCTTTGTTGAAGAATTTAGGTTTGTTTCCCAATGTTTCCCCCCCCCCCCCTTCAGCTCGGGAGCAGCCTGCCAATTCATTTTGTAGCCCGCTTGGTTTTGACTGATTTAGAGGCTGCAGCTGGTTTGTCGGAGAAGACCGGGGAGATAAATCTAAGCTTCTTTTGATTTATTATGTATAATGTCTCATCAACCGTTGCTTAAGTCTTCAGACGCACTGAAAGATTACACTGTTACAACTCAACAAGTTGCGGCTTATTTAAAGGCATGCAAAAGAGGAATTTTTAAAAAAAGGACAGAGTAGCTGCGTTAGGAGCCACATTTATTCTATCAGAGCCACGCGTTTCCCTCCAACTCAGAATGTAAGCGATATACTGCATATTACGGGCATTCTGGGCATAGTGCCACTCTACCAGACACTATAGATAATTTGATTCCCACTGAACGATTGGAGAGAGCACAGTGGAGTGTTATGCCTGTAAAGACAGCAGGTGAAATACGGGGCATTATGGTATCAGTCGAAAATGAGCTCATCCTCCAAACTGGAAGTGGCACTTTTCAGCACTAAGTCATCTAATCACATCTGTTTAGAGCCAGAAATCGTTGGCTGATCAATAGTCATCATGGATGCTGTCAATGGCCGAGGTAGTTTGAATTTTGCATGGTTCATGAATCTCTATTGAGTATGGATTTTGCGTTCCCTTCACGGATAGAGTTTGGTACTGCCGCCTGATTGGCTGCTGCGTGAGCTCTATTTATGCTGCTGTGCCCCAGGCTGTATCACCTGCCCCAGGCATACTTGTGAACAGACATTTGCAAACATGCGCACAAACAGACAGACGCACACACTCACACAAAATGATACATTGCCTCTAATGAAGCAGTGAGCCAGAAGTAACTTTACCAGGTGGATGTCCGTGTCAACAAATATATAATGTTGCAAATCAAGTCTTTCGATGCGGCGAAAGCTGACAAATTTACACAACATGCAGCTGAAATGTATTCACATCCAGAGGGGTAATGCTTTGGAACACATGCTGACTAAGAACATGAGTCAAATGTGTGTCAATTGTAAAAGTGACCTTGGAAGACCTGGCTGAGCGTGATAAAAGCAGCCTTGACGTGGTGTATTCGGCGTGAAACGTCATTAACAAACAGCTGCCTCTCAGCAAAAAGTCAGGCAAGTTATTCATGTTTTCCTGTGTGCTAATAATATATGTATGTGTGTTCTTCTCTGTGCAACTGACAGTTCAACAGAAAAGACAAATGTGTTGCAGCCTCTGACAGTGGGATGTTTGCATCACGGCAGGAAAACAGCAAATTGCCAACATAAATAAGGTGTCACGCTCTGATTAGGTCTGTCTTCACACATTATGGCCTAATGAGAGAGTTTCCCCTCTCTCGGTCTCAATCTGTGCGTCTGCTTGCCAGCCTTGCCTTCACCAACTTTTCATTTTACAAGCCCATCTCGAGCTGTGCCTGACGCCTGTCAGCTGTGATAGATGAATGTGAGTGAGGTGTCAGCGGGGGCAACGGGCAGGCCAGGGGCAGCCGTGGCCTCTGTAGGCAGGACGGGGTGGGGGGGCAAGTGGGGGTTCTACCTTTTATTTCTGAAGGCTTTATTGAAGACAAACCGTTTGACCTTCTTGCCCTGTGTGATCCAGCTCTGCAAGACGACACCCCGAGAGGCAGGAGAGGGAGTGGGCATGTTCAGACCAAACAATAATACCGTTTCCCCGGGTCGTACCAACATTTCATCGCCTTGACCACTCGCTCGAGTGGCAACACCGATTGCTGCATCAGTGTCTGACTTTTAGAGTCTCTCTTTCATGCTGTCAGAACATGAATGCTTAAAGTGCCTGTGACATCAAATTTTTTGTAATAAACATGAATGCATTTTTGGAAAGATAACATCGATAACATATTGCAAAACAAAATTTACGTCGCTGAGATGAACGGTTGTTGAGATATTTGCATGTGAAGAAACAGGAAGTGATGTAAAAAAAGAATGTCTGCATGTAAACAGAGCGTTGTTACAAAACTAACAAAACAGACTGTAGAGAAAAATCTGATGTTTCTTTAGATTATTTTTAGTCGCTATCAAAGAGAGATGAAGAAGAGTTAAAGTAAAAAAAAATGTTTTAATAAACAGAGACCAGCAAGTTTATTTTATCAATGAGTTCCCCTTTGATGTCACTTCCTGTTTCACTTTGACTGAGGCAAATTCAA
>JAUBOC010000181.1:6372729-6392743 GCA_032275365.1 Anablepsoides cearensis | reverse complement strand
TTAATGGAAACACTGCAATTGCGAAACTGTGTTTTTTCAACATTAACAAAATATCGACAAAGTTTTGCGCACATTTGTAATGGAAGCGCAGCTAGTGAGAGTGAATGCTCGTTTGTCTCTACGTGGCACTGTGATAGACTTGTGACCTATCCGGGGTGTACCCCGCCTCTTGCACGGGGACAGCTGGGTATGGGCACCTGTGACCCTGAAAGGAAGAAGCAGGTAAAGATATTGGATGGATACCGGTTGTGCATGACCTCTGATGCGTAATTTATACTTACTTTGTAACTTATTGGTGGTAACGTAGTGGTTAGTTTTGTGCACCACAAACAGAAACTGCTGGGCACCCTGTATTTTTGATCAATTAACTGACCACTCAGAGCCAACTGGGCCTTTTGGCAAGCATGTCTGAGAGAGAGGGAGAGAAGCTAAATTATAAGACTTTAGAAAAACGTGCTGTAACAACGTACAATAAGAGAAAAAAGAACTTCAACTTTTTTTTAAATTCTGTGGATGGGCATGGACTTTATAAAAGTATGCATTTTCCTATGTCCTGTGAAAACATAACGCCAAGCGTTGGATAGACCACGCTGGCATTTCTGTTTGTAAGCACCTTTCACAAAACTGTCGCAACACAAGAGGATGGTGAAATCTGCTAAACAGTTTACCGCTTCAAAGATCAGCACAAAGCGTTGCATCACCAATCCACGGAAAGAGCACAAAGTACAGGTTACGACATAAAAAGTCACAAATCTGCGCGGCACAAAATGTGTGCGTAGCTGCTGTGGTCGTAATGTGATGTTCATTCCTCTGTGGGTGTGGGAGGAAGCGTCTGTCCGTTTGCCAGCGCAGAGTAATGGATGGCAGAGTTATAGGAGTGGGAGGAGGCACGCATCCTACTCCAGACAGCTGTAATGGATGGGAGTACAAAAACATAAGAAAAGGAGGCAGTCTGCATGAGCTCACCATCTCAAACTCTCATAAGCAGAGTTTGGTAGTATTGAAATCCGCTAACGTGTAGATGTGAATAGAACAATGGAACACCTGGAGAAAAAGACAGGGCTGATGATGTGTGTGTGTGTGTGGAATTGTGATTGTGTTGCCTACACACGGGCGCGCACACCTGTGTTTGTGCCGATGTATCTGTGAGATCTGGGAGTGTTTTCCTAGCGGTGTAATGTGTCTTTTCATTTGCGCGCCTTGCCTTTGTAGCCCCACATTCATCAGAGAGTTTGATGTTGGGAAATCGATGTTTATCCAGACCAACCTCCTCAGCGAGCCCTGCTCATTTTAACTAGGTTTTAATTAAACAAGACAAGCACATAGAACACTTCAAGGAACCTATTTATCATCTGGTCCTCCAAGCTATGTAGTCCAGCATCCACATATTAAGACACCCTCTCTTCCCCCCCCCCCTCCCCCCCCGCTCCGACGCCCGTCCCCTCGCTGCTGCCTACTCGTTCGCAGTGCCTCAGGAAGCCCACCTTAACTTATTGAACACATACAGTACTGCTGCTTAATAATGAATCCCATGTTAGTGTCCAAAGAACAGTTGTGCATGCGCTCTCGTCCGTGGATCATCCCAGCAGTGATTTCTCCCGATTTCTTATTAAACATTTAAAACCAAAGAGGATTTGTGGGAAGCACGGCCCCATCTCTAGCTGCTTGCTTTACACCTTCAGGAGTAAAGTTTGTTGTCTTAGGGGCAATCCACCCTGCGTAAACCTTCTGCAAATATTGTATTGCACAAAGTCACCTCCTCTGTTTTTTACTGGTAAATCTGGGCAAAGCTACTGTAAATTGTGTCTGTTCTTAAGAAACAGCCCGCCATTCCCTCAGGCCGCTCGGGAGCCACGTGTCTCCAGAAGGGTTGAGGAGAAGTGAGGACAGAACGAGTGCCGCTGTCTCTCAGTGCTCGCTGCTTTAATGTATTTTACCGTTGCTTCCGGCTTGTGAAGGATGTCTCCTGGCCTCTGTGCCAGATACCAGGAGGCGTTATCAGCCCTGCCTTGCTCTTTTTGCGGTAATGAGCCCCCAGACACAGTATTATCTGTTTACGATAAGGATATTAATAACACTGCGCTTTAGTTATGCTCCGGTTTCTCCACAGGGTGATTTTGTCAAGAGTTCTTTTCAAGCAGGATAATACTTAGGCAGCATCATGCTAGTTAATTTGAAAGTGCTATAAGTTACTTTCACTACTCCTTTGTTTTGCTTCTAAAAAAGTTACCTTACTCATTACCTTCCAATAAACTTATTGTTTAGGTACCTTTGTCCAGCGCTGACTTTACTTTTGTTTGACTTCTAATTAAGTTTCCTGAATTGTGAACAACCAACCAAACTGCCTAGCTGCAAACATTAGAGACACAGGCAGCAACAAGCTTCTTTAAATCTTGTTCATTTAATGCTCCTCCACAACTGTAAAGCTTCACATTTCCGCCGCGCTGCTGTTTTTGATGCTTCAATAAATTAGACGTTGTATCATTTTGTGGCTAAAACAGTTTTTGCTGCCGGTGCAAAGTTTACAAGTGACAGTAATAATCTTTGTAACTTTGACGGAGACAAGTTCTGAATAATGACAATAACCAGCTATTGAAAGGAAATCTCATTTTGTACATTCTGAGTTAGATAAGAATAAATAAACTGCAACCTCCCAACATGTGATTACTTGCTATAATAACAGTCATATTGTATATTTAATGAATAGTTTTTGAGGCTTAAATTAAAAGCACTATTATAGGAAGTGTTAATGTTAATAAAACACAAATTGCAGCTAAAGGCTTAGCAGAGGAGTGGGACATGAAAGGAAGGAGACATGCTGTCTAGAGTTAGTGAGACCGTGCCGAGGAGTTCATTAGTTTTTCTCATTTAGGTCATTGTTTTCACGAACAATAGCTCCACCATATGCCGGCAGGTCCAAGTGGGAGTTGTGAACTTAAGGGTTAAGGTGAGGCGTTCGGAGAGCACAGCTGTCATGGTCACCTGGGAGGTCAAGCCTTTGCTTCTACGTTATTCTAATAAAATGTCCCCTTTCTGTCCCATTTTCTGCTCTCCCTCCAGTGTTTGTATGGCTGCTACGTCCACTCCTCCATCATCCCCACCTTCCACCGCAGGTGCTACTGGCTGCTCCAGGTAAGAATTTGTTTGATCCTTCCTTCCAGTTCACCCCGCTTTTAGTGTTCGCGCCGACTCTCCCTCTCTGTCCGCAAAAACATAAATGAGTCGCATGATATCAGTCTCTATTAGGTTGAAGCGTTTACCTTTGACAGCCGTCAGCCTATCCTTCCCTCCCTCTCTCTCTCTCTTCTATCCCTTTTTCTCTCTCCAGCCTCCATTTCCCTTATCTTTCCCAGTCATTCACTTTTCTGATGGCATTGCCCATACAAGCCGTCCAGCAGGACAGTATCTCAGTCTGCTAAAAGCTTTGCCATCTCCTCTGCTTAACAGCTGCAGTGATGGGCAGTAAAAGCGTGATGGAAGAGCTTCCCTGTACAGTACAGTGTGCTCACCGATGGTCGTCAAGTCGGCAGACTGAGAATGGTTGTAAATAGTGGTCCTTTGATCACGTACCCAATACATTTCATTATTCCCTTTTTTGCATGGCAGCCATTGCTGTTAGAGGGTTTCTGATGCAGTCATTGTCTCGCACAGTTTTAGGGGGATGGAAAGTATTATTTTTTTCTAGATTCATTAGCAACAGATATGTAAACAATATATGTAATAAAGGCTAAAGCTTAAGGGAGATATGTATTTTTCAGGCACATACTTAAATTTTGTACTAGAGTTTAGTAACAGTTACCTTCAGTTGTTATAAAAAGACTGTATATATAAAAAAAATAATAATAATTTGCATCAAAGTCTGTATAAATGCCTTAAAATTTATAGATATATATAAAATGTATGTCTCTTTAAAAAACTCCTACTATTTCAGACAATCCCACTTCGGCACGTCTTCACAAACACATAATACCTATTTATGGATGCCCTACTGATGCTGCCTATTGGTGCTGACTTTTCAGTGCGGCCGCCATCTTGGATGGGTCCTTCTAGCACCCCGCAGCATATTTATTTGCTCTGAGGAAGCTGTTCATCCAACTAAAAAAACTCATAACTCCAGAAATCTTTACCCGATTTTTACTTGTTTGATTTGTTACAAACAGCAGATGTCCTTATGATACAGTACACTATCACACATTAAAAATTTGAGCTTTCATGCTAAATTTATTCAGTGAAGCATTGCACATTATTTTGAAGTTTGTAATTTGGTCAAACAAATATTACAGATTTATTAGAAAAATGTTAAGACTTACAGGAAATCATAAAAAACAAAAAAAAACTTCAAATGCCAATATTGTAATTTTCGAGACCTTTAGTCAACAATTTAGTTAAAGAAAAGATTCTTTTGATATGGAAATTATACCATTGGCTTGGGCGTGCTTCAGAAACAATAAAAGCACAGCATTTTTCTTTTAAGGAAAACTAAGGTCATCTTATGCTGAGACACAGTTGTAGCCTTTTTGAGCCAACCTTATAAATAACGATATGTGTGATCTTGTGCCTGATCATATGCCTGGAGCATATGTTTAGGATGACTCAGCTAATATTACGCCAAATTTAGCTCAGTTACTTTAAAACTGACTATGTGCCCTATGTTGGCTGCAACCCCTGAACTGAAACACAACCTTGAACCATTTAAAGCAAATAACAGACGATTTCCTTTTTCCCTTTTATAATAAATACATTTTAAAAAATATTTTCTAAAGTCTTTTTTTTTCAAATGAAAATGAAATTGACTCAGTAATTTTTTTCTAGATTGCACTTTTAATTTCTCACAACATATATTACACTTTGATGTTTTCTTTTTACTTATGTTGTCTCATTATCTTTGGTGCATTGAACAGACCTAAAAGGTTCTGCTGGTTAAATAGCAAATATAGAATGTCTTTAGGCAACACAACACACGATATCACAAAAAGCCAAAAAAAAAAAAAAAAGCATAAAATTGCTTTTTAAGAAATGCCTAAATACCAATTACAATAATCTGAGAGTTCCCAGAGCACACAAAAGTTTCTGAACAACATCTCTTTATTTCTCTCTTGTGCTCCATGTTGCCTCTGCTCATCTCTTCTTATCTGGCTGCAAAGATAATTAGGCAGTTTTCATTTCCTTATATTTCCAAATGATTATAGCCACAAGATGTTTTTTTTTTAGTGATTTTGTTTCAATTATTTGGGGGGACTTCTATAGTGTTAGAAATAGGTCTTTATTAAGAAAACGTTTCATTTTTTTTTCATAATGGTTCATTTAGAATTATACGAGTAAAATTAGCCGAGATTCCCTGTGAACAAATTCCATCCTTCTGTTTTTGCTCTACAAATTTAAATGAGATATACTGTATCAAATCAAGTTTTATATATATAAATTTTCAATGTTGCAGGAAACATTTATCTTCATTGTTGACTGTGAATGCAGAAGTAAGGAGTATTTCTGGAATAACTTGGTCTGTCATACAAACATTTTTGCACGGTTGTTTTACTAGAGGGTTGAAAACATGAACCTGCCCTTTAGTCAGTTTTAAGGAAGCATGACTATTAAATGTACCAGTCTCACCAAGAGCCAAGTCAGATTTGTGTGCTACACAGAGACGTGGAGACATTGAAAACATAGATACACCCTTTGCAACAAGTCCTGGGGTCACACTGGGTCGCTCCCTTTTTTTTTTACCACAACCTTCATTTTCAGCTTCTCGATATTTCTGCGCAAACACTCATCAAACTTTGAGGAATGCTCTGACTCAACTTTTCTACCCTGTTGCTGAGAACAACTACTTAGTGAGTCTTTAGCCTTCGCCTCTCACACGGCTCAGCAGATCTTCTTACGCTTCTCCTGAGGCTCTGAGCTCCACAAACACGTCCATTCGTTCAAAGACAACAGTACCCCTCTGCTGCCAAAAAAAAATAATAAAAAATGAAACCCTCACAAACATGTATTTCCAAATTTGCATCTCTTTTCAGGCAGTGTATGTCAGACCATCAGGATGAGGATGAGAAACTACAGTACTTTGACACTAGGGGGGAAAGAATTACACCTCTGTTCGTATTCCTGCAGCTGCCTAAAGACCTTCAGCGCCGCTGTCTTCAGCCATTTTCAGCCAGCTCGGCTACCAGTCTCTCTTATTCCCTCACCAGCTCTTCTTTTCCACATTCCTCCAATCTCTGAACCCTCTGTACCCGACTCCCTGTGTACCATTTGCTGTGTCCATATGAGATTTGCAAGCAGTAGTCTGTCAACATCAGAGCGGCAAGGAGACTGGAGCTCCCGGAGCGGCAACAGGGAAAGGTCACCAGTGAGTGAAAAATGTAAATATTCAGCCATCCAGCAGCCACAGTCACGGAGAGACCGGGATGAAAATAACTCCTATTACACAGCACCGACAGGGAGGGAACACAGGGGACACGGAGGGTCGAGACGGGCAGTGAATGATAGAGGGAGAGGGACACAACTTTTGCAAAAAAAAAAAAAAAGTTACAATACAGGGAGAGTTGGAGAGGAAAGTAGATTTAAAGATTGAAGCGGGAGGAAAAAATGTAATAGCGCGGCCGTAGGAAAGCGGTTTAGGACATACGTGTGGCAGAGCCGGAGAGTGAGATTGGTTAAAGGTGTTTTAAAGAAGAAGGTGGAGGGTGGTTAACCAAGGGTGTGTGCACGCCTCTTTATCCACTCCTTATCCACTCTTTATTGAGTCAAAGCCCAGGTAATGAGACAGGGGACAGGAATAAAGACCTGCGAGGGGGGTCTTCTCTTAGCCCATTCATTTTCTTTTGTTCTTTTCACCTCTCACTCTCAATCTGCTCATCCCAGCACCACCACCCCACCTCCTCCTTTTCATAGCATTAAACCACTTTAGAAACGTCTGGCCCATCCCGGCAAATGGCAGAGACCGAGAGAAAGTGGTGCTGCAGTTATCCATGGGCTGCAAACAATGAATTCCAATTGCTGTTCAGGCTCTGTGTAGGATTCCTCTGAAACAAACAAAAACGGTGCATCTTCCTTTAGTTTCTTGGGTAAATTCTCAACACAAGCAGCAGAAATACTCATATAAACATCTTAATATCATTTATACACTCTTTACAGCTGCAGTTTGCATAAAAAGTATACTCAAATGCTAGGTACAAGTTATACACACACACACACAAACACACACACCACACTCAATGACACAGAAAATCTTGCCTGTCCTAGTGCCGCTGATTGATTCCATTGTCCCTTTCTCTTGTTTAGTGCTAATCGAATGTAATTCCCCGCTTGTGCCTCTCCATCAAATCAGACGGTGGAGTTTGTGCTGGCCGGCGGGGCCATGGAAGTGGGGATAATTATGATATTAATACGGAAGGGGGTCTGAGGGAAAACTTCATTTGTCCCGCCGCCTGCCACGAACACAGAGAGGGGGTCAATAGCCTCTCCCCGCTTTTTCCTGCTTTAAAGCAGAGGAGAGAGGAATGAGATAATGAAGTGACTGGTAAGGCAGGAGGGAATGCTGACGACCTTGTTTCTTCAGAGCTATCACTTTCTCCCTCTTACCTCTCGCAGCTTAGGCCACGGCACTCTAGTCTCTGTCTCACATGAATACATTATTAATATCATCATTCACTGCTGTTACGTTTTTCCTATTACATTAGTCCTTCGGAATATAATGACTTTGGAACTACTTGAATTAGTGTTATGTTGGAAAATGAGTTGTCACTGTTGTCCCTGTGATCACTCCGGGAGGATTAGACAGTATTTCAGTGATTTGAATTTATGGACTCATTCAAAGGTTACCTAATTGGACAGGCAGAATGATAACTTTGCTGTTAAGGGGAGCCCTTGGTGCTTTAAGCTGTGTGGTGCTGTCCGCGGTGCTGAAACATTCTCTTTTTTTTTTTTTTTCTTCTTACTTTTCGGTTTTATTGATTTATCAAAAACTACCTCAAGCCCATGCAGCCAGCAGCTTGTGAACAGGGACGAACACGTGTGCGCATCGTGCTTCACGCCCCGACACTAGTAAAGACCGAGCTTCCTCTCAGTCTGGCTAATTGAATGAGAAATGTTGAGAAGCTCCTCTTTGCTGTATGGATCCATAGTTAGGTTGCGCGAGCAGGATACCGCCGCGCCACAGCGGTCATGCCTGCAGGCTAAAGGCAGACAGATAGATTCTTTATATCTATCAGAGCCCTTCTTTCTAGAGGATCAGTTCCGTCGGCTCTGCGCTGAGCGGTGGAAGACAGGTGCCTGACTCAGAGTGGCTCAGGTGATGTGTGATGACGGAGCAGAGCTGTCAGGGTCCAGATGCACATCAGATGTGTCCAGTCCATGCAGGGCTCCATAATGAATATTTCACCGAGATAAATCATGGATGAGCCCAGGCTCTGTTCTGTTGATTTCACTGAGAGAGGAGGGAGTCAGTAAAACCTGGTGAGGTTTTGACTGGCTGTCTGCAACCTCGGGGCAAACGGAGGCTGCAGAAAATCTAATTGCCTTTAGCCATGCAGGCTGTTGTTTGTATCAAATGGAAATGCGTCTCCGCAGAGGATGAGTTCAGACTTCTGGTGTATGACTTTGACTTTACTAGCTGACGTTAATGTTAAATTCAGAGCAGCAACACCGGACTGGCAGGAGAACAGGTGGCGGCACATGCTTTGGGAGTGTGCGTCTGCGTGCTTGTCAGTGTTTACACACTCCTGTCTTTGCACATGTGTGTGTCAGGCTTTGCCGCCACGTTGCTGCACTACGGTTGGAGACCACGCTTTCTCTCAGCAGCACGCTGCTGCTGGCAAGCCCCTTCTCTCTCCGCCATGAGGAGAACAGCTGTTTCAGGAGCATGTTGGGGTGTGAGCCATGGTCCCGTGGCTACCCCTCTCCTTCTCCTGCTCCTTATGCGTGATCACACTAACATTAACCCTCTCCATCCGCTGTCTCCGTGCACGTCTTGCTCGCAACTTTTATTTGAAATCACCTGGGTGCCTTTAAAGATATGAAATCAGTTTTAGGTTGAACTGACTGAGTCCCCTGTCCTCTAAACAAGCAGAAGGTCACTCTGCTGCTTAATTACCGGCCCCTGCTGGAGCACCCTCTCTCGAAAACAAAGAAATGGGGAGAAGTTGAGCAAAACCCCAGAGGCAAACTGAGCCTTCTCTCCTTGCGGCGGGCTGGTCTGTTCCTCAGTGCCTGCGACCTTTTCTGTAGGCTCGTTGCCTAGCCCACCAGCGCTGCCAATTATCACAAATCCCCCGCCGCATTTGTCTTGCCATTTTCCCTCTGCAGCCAAGGAGGTGTGTCTGGCCATAGACTCATGCTGCCTCCTAACCGGCCTCAGTCCAGATGGAAAAACAGAGTCCCACAACAGGTATGTGGTGCTTAAATAATTCAGTTCTTCTGAAAGGTTAGGGCTCTGCCAGTAAGGGGAATTGACATTCATCTTGCTCCGCAGTCGTGCACCCCGCTTTCAGAAGAAGTAGCCATCGACGTGTTTACATTTTGTGACTTCAATAACGTTATTGACACCAATATTTTACATGATATTCTGCTCTCTGTTTACTGGCGAGCTCAGATGAGCAGAGAGAGGAGGCTTACGTTCAAGAGCAGAAATCACATCAGTCCGAGATTGTATTAGCTGTAAAACCGCAACGATTTCACTCTGTGTTGAACTTCACAAGCAGTCTCCCTCCCTGCAAATATTGTGAAATCACCCAGGCCTTATTTATGTTTATTTCCTGTCTGTGAGGGTTATAAACCAGAGGAAATCAATGGATCCACAGTAAGCAGAGTCTATCCTCTGCCAATCCTTGCTCGTGTCATGGGTCTGCCCATGTCGTTTTGCAGGCTCAGGCGTGATGGCTGAAATGTGCACGTATCTCCCAGCTTCCCAGAGAACACTGGTCACAGCTAATGACCAGAACTGTCTGATTTGTCCTGCCCTGATTACTCCTCTGAGCCCCAATTAGCTGTAGATGAGGGCTGACATACCGACACGATCACTTGGATGTGAGGGAAGGACGAGACGTAGAAAGAAAGGACTGAGGTAAAAAAAAAAACAAACAGATGGGGAGGTGTAGGGTAAAGATAAAGAGCGGCAGAAAGGAGTTAATGTGATGAGCACTCGGATGATACAAGGCCGGAGTCGTTGGAGTCACTCTGCATTCAGTTAGTTATCGATCACAATTCCCCCTTTTAACCAGCTACCACTCATTGACACACAAACCAGCAGCTCTGATTGAAATTTCTATAATTGGCAATTTTCGTTGTGAAAATCTGTCTCTCTGTGGGTGTTTACTGCATTTAGTTCCAGACAGGATGATAGCTCTGTGGATTAGATATAGGCCTGTTTGTAGACAGATATAGGATCAAAATAAAGTATTCAGTCAATATGTCCAATCAATTTAGCAGCTGAAGTGAAACGGGAAGTCCAGAAGGTTCCAGCAGTAATTTTCAGAATAAAAAGCTGCCTGGGAGTTTTTCTATTTTACAATATTCGCTATAAAAATTGTGTTCGAGCAAATTTCTTTTTCTTCATTCTAATACTTCCTGACTTGCTCTAACTCCACTCCTACCTACAGTTCTTTCTGCCTGTATCTCCTCAACAATGCTGGGCTACCTTCCTCTGCAAGTTTCAAGAAGAGAGAGAGAGAGAAAAAAAACATCATTCTTTTCAATCTGCTCTCATTCTCTCTCAGTAGGGGGCAGTGAAAAAGTAACTGCACGCACACATGCAGCCTTCAGAGTCAAACCAGACTTGTGTTAGTCAGTTTTTGATGTGAGTACATGTCATACTGAAAGCAAACATACGCACAGCCTTCACTAGAACGATTCTGCTCCGATCTCTGTCTGTCTGCTCCCCCATCTCAAAACACTCCCACGCAAAAACCAGGGAGGAGAAGGGAAAGGGGCGGTGGGGAGGGGGGAAGAGGAGGACGGGATAGGAAGGCAAAATGTGGGGGGTGGAGGGGAGTGGAATGGCGCGTTGGGGAGAAAACGAGAGGTGGCGGGGTGCTTTGAGAATGGCGATTAGAATTAGAAGATTAGAGGTAGAAGATGATATCATTTGGTTGAGATGAGCGGGAGCAAACGAGCAGTGCAAATCACCCAACGTTAACGAGCTGCCTCATAAATAACTGCAGCCGAGCGGCTGCTTCAAGCTGGATCTGGGTTGGTCGGAGAACTGCAAAGGAGGCATAATGCTTGCCTTAACATTATTTAGAACTCTCCCCACCCTTCCCCCGATTTATATAGGTTTTCCCCATTGCCCCGGAGCTGAATATTGGCCTTCTGTAGCAGCATCAGGGTGCATTTTCTTATAAAATGTGGACGGTTTTGGACAGCCCAAGTGCCCCTTGTGTGGCATCCTAACCCTCATTCAGCCTAGCGATGATAAATCCCTCTCCTGATACACCCCAACTGGGCACAACAACAACAACAACAAAACCCGTCTTTGCCTCTCCAGGGGCTTCCATCTCAAAGACTTTTTTATCTCACTGTTTACAATGTTTTCTTCTAATACAAAGACTGTAGCAAAGTGGGCAAAGGGAATCATTAAAATATATTAAAGCATTGATTTTCACTAAAATCTGATTAGATTTTTTTCTTCTTCTGCTACAGTACAGAACTGATCTAACAGAAACTTCAGCAATTCAGTCAAAAACAAAAAATGCAAAAAAAAAAAAAAAACTGAATGTTTTGCACAGTTGAGTTGACAGCCAAGAAAAAAAAACAAAGTGTGAGAGAAACAGAGTAGAAATCACAGGTGGAAGGCAGAAAGTTTCTCTCTTTTTGTGCTCACATGGTGTGAGTATAGTGGCAGAAATATACATCCGTATTTTAGCCAGGAGCTCAGCAGCAGGAGAATGACTTTTACTGGCTGCATTCTAAATATTACATGACTTCCTGATGGCAGTGTGCTGTCTGAGGCTCAGGCTGGCCTGTATTAACCTGCCCAGATAAATCAACCTTTTACCCAACTCTGTCCTTCCATTCAAAGCACCGGCTTCTCCATTCTTACTTCATTTTCCCCACTATTCTCTTTCTTTAATGTATCCCTCCAGCTTTACCTGCTTCCCGTGCCCCATCTCGCTGCTGCGCCTCATTCTGTGTTGCAGCCCACTTTGTGTGTGAACACTTTCTCTATGTGGCGTTACGCTGTGGTTCTCTGCCAAGCCTCCTATAACGTCATATGCGGCCTGGCAGGTGACAAATAGTTTTTTAATTGCTTGCACCAGGAAAATCATTAGTCTCTTCCCCTTCCTTGGTGGGACCAGGCAGGACGTGCGCGCAATAATAATAGCTTCAATTCTGTTTCCCATCTGCTATTTTTAGAACAGGTATTTTAGGGGCTTTATCTGCCTGTGTGTTTGTATGTACACATGTGTGTGTTTGCTGTGTGAGCTAGGTGTCCAACTGTGTGTATGTGGACGTCCACAGGCACAGTGAGGGTGGGCTAAAGGGGTCTAAAGGTGTTTTTCCTTGGCTGCGAGGAAGGAGAGTGTATTTGTCAACTCTGCTCCTGCCTCGCGAGAGTTTTTCTCATTGCTGCTGCAATTCCCAGGCTCCTGGGAGTATGCTGTTTGTCACTGTGTATGTGTGTTTTTGTTTTTTTTGTCCCTGCGAGTGTGTGTACCTCTGCGTCTGGCAGGTTCCAGACCAGGCCGTTGTGTTGTAGTGCATTACTGTAGCAATCCAGTGACACAGTGGCCAGGCAGATGAAGCCGTCCAGTTTATGGAGCAACTTGCAAACTCCAGCTGCTTTTGGTTGGGATTGTGCTTAGTGGTGAGATATAGTATTGATTTTCTCTCCTTGGTGCCCTTGCCATCCCTGTGTAGATATGCACCAGTGCTCAGCATCCATTCGCTCTGAAAGGGGAGAGGGAGGCGAGAGCAGCGAATGATGTTTCTGTGACGATACTGACCCCATTCGTTCATATGGAAAAGGCGTGGATCGCGAGGTGGCTAGACAGCAAAGGGAAATTGAGTTTGCGGGGCTCAAATTGCAAGATGAACCCTGAATTTGATTTTTGTGTTATACAAGCATTTGTTATCATATATCCCAGTGTCTGGGGGTGTTTGTGTGTGTGCCTGTGTTGTGTATGTTTACTAGATGTGTGGGTGTGTGTGTGGTGTCTGAAGGGGTTTATGTGTTTGTAAGTGCTCGTGTGTGTGTGTGTGTTAGCAAGCAATTTAGTTCTGATTCAGTTTGTTGTTTTTCCTGTTCAGCTCCATTTCAAGACAGATATCATTGTCATATCATTAAGCAATGTTTTAAAGTCACATTTTTAACATTAGTCTTGATCTTCTCAAAACTACACAAAAGGTTTTATAGATAACACTGGATTTTCTTTTCAGAATTACTGCATAAAAACTTGTGTGCAAACAAATGAGCTCTCTCAACCTCTTGTGTTAAAGTATAAACTTTGTTCTTGTTTGTCACAAGGTCACATGTTCAACTTTCATCCATCTCTCCATTATCTGTCACTTGCTCCGGAGTCTTGTCGGAGGACAGCAGCTTGAGTCAAGAGGCCCATAATTCTCTTTCCACAGTCATCTCTTCCAGCTTTTCTGGGATAATTCTAAGATGTTCTCTGGCCAGCCAAGAGACATGGTCTATCCAGTGTGTCCTGGGTCTTTCTCCTAGATTTCCTTCCAGTTGGACATGTCCAAAATATCTCTATAGGCGTGTAGGGAAAATCTGCATCGTTCAAAAATGGTATGTCCGAATAAACAGGAATCAACTGGATTTCTTCTTAAAACTTTATTTTCAGTCTTCTGACTCCAATCAGGTTCAGCACAGCTCACAGCAGACAGAAGGCCTTCAGCCTTGGGTTGTTTTGAAAACAACCCCAAGAGCCTTGCTCTCAACAAAGCCTCTGCAAAAAACACTGACGACTTCTCTCAATGTAAAAATGAATTGACATTTTAAAGCACATTTCTTCCTGGTTACACCCTGGAGGTGTTACCTTTTACGTCAGATGTCAGAACGTAACTCAGATTTGTTTAGGCTAATGAAAGAACACATGATAACACACACACCAACTCTTTGGCTGCTTAAAACTCAAAGGCTGAAATGACCAGAATGTATAAAATACAAAACTGCATCTAATATTCAATTAATCAGTTACAAAATTTCCTTCAGGCATGTGACCAGTAGGCATCATGACTGCCTTGACTAGCTTCTCTTAATGTGAAGGAGCAGAGGCTGTACACCAAGTCTTTCCCAGTTAACTGAACTTTCACCCTATTTCTAAGAAGGTGTGCAGCTGCCCTGGGGAAAAACTCATTTTGTCTTCCTGTATTTGTGATCTTCTTTCGAGTTCATAACCCTAGGTGAGAGTAAGAACGTAGATTGACTGGTAAACAGGGAGCCTTTCCTTGCACCCTCTTTTCTGCAACGGACTGGCACAGAGTATGCAGAACTGCTGAAGCCACACTGATCTATGTTTTGATCTCTAGCCACATATTTCCCTCAATTGTAAACAAAACCATGAGATACATAAACTTCTCCACTTAAGGCAGCACTTCTTTCCCAACCCAGAGAGGGCAGTCCACACTGTTCCGACTTAGGGTCATTACCTCAGATTTAGAGATGCTAATCCTCATCTCAACTGCTTCACATTTGACTGTAGACCACTTCAGTGAGGGCTGGAAAACATGGCACAATGACACCAACAGGGCCACATTATCCATAAAAGGTAGAGACAAAATGTTGGGTTCACTGAGCCAGCCCACTTCCACTATGAGCTGCTATGAGAAGTTATGTCCATCAAAGTTATGAACATAATCAATGACAGAGTCCAACTCTCAACCTGAAGGAGTCTAAATGTCCTGTAGCAATGGACCCCCAATCTCATGTTCATGGAGCACCCCCAACATAGTAACCTGTGCAACATGAATGAATGCCTTCTCCAAGTCCACAAAACATGTATAGACTGGTTGAGCAAACTCCCATGATCCCTCAAGGACTCTAGCAAAGATAATGGTGTAGTCCAGTGTTTCATAGCAGGGACAGTTGAAGATATTTCTCATAGGTTCTTCAACCAGGTGTTCCTAACAAACCTTCAATACACATTTGGGTCCATTGGGTCTGTCCAGCATCTTCCCCACCATCTAAACCAACTCATCACCAGGTGGTAACCAGTTGACAGCTCAGCTTCTCTCTTCACCCCCGTGTTCAAAACATATTGTTGCTGAACAGATGATACGACTACAAAGTCTATCATTGATCTGCACTCATGGACATCCTTATGTTTCAACATGATCTTTATTATGAACAAACTGTGACTAACAGAAGTCCAACAGCAGAACACCATTTGTGTTCACATAGGAGAGGCCTTTCTTCCCAGTCATTGCCCTCCAGGTGTGTATTGTTGCTACCCACATCAAGTTCTTCCAGCATAATTTTGGAGTCGCTTGACCACCCTCCAACACCATTTCTAAGGACTCCAAGATGGCTGAGTACTCTGAACTGCCACTCTAATGACCCCACCTGAAAGCGCAAGGAAGCTACCCTCACATCTACCAGAGCAGATATGGCTTAGTGGTTAGAGGAATCATCCTCCAGTTCCATCTCTAGTCAGTTGCATGTTGAAGTGTCCTTGGGCAAGACACTGAACACCCACTGCTTCTGATATGCATCCCATCAGTGTATGAATGTGATTTAAAGCACTGACTAGTCTCTATAGAATGATTATAAAGATTAGCTTTGTAGAGAGACATGATAGAGTGCTGTGTGAATGTGTACATGAAGACACAAATTGTAGTGTAAAGTACTTTGAGTATCCTGATGGGATAGAAAGGCACTATACAAGTACAGTCCTTTTACCATCTACTGGAGTAAATAGGGCACAGGCACAAAGTTGGGGGGCTCTAGGTAGCCTCTCATCAACTTGACGCAGTTCACCCTTGCCAACTCTCAAGGAGATTGGTTCTGGACCCCACGTCATGAGTTGACTACATCTAGTAATACCCCTCAATCACAAGCCCAGGCTTCTTCCCAATCAGAGAAGTGACATTTCATGTCCCAAGGGCCAGCTTTGGTGAGTTAGGGTCAGAGCGCCAAGGCCCCCACCTTCAGGTGCTATGGATGGCAGCAGGTGATAATTTCTTTGTTTTTTTTTTTTTGTTTAACTCCAGCTCAGTCAAAAGTAAAGTTTCCCTGCAACTTCATCTTCTTTAACCTTGGTCAGTAAACTAAATAAAAATAATCTAACTGGGATGGACATTGTTTAGTTTTATTTAGTTGCTTTTCTTTTTTGTTTTGTGACAGCTAAAGCTGTCTCCCCCCATCTGACATAACCTGTGTTGTATTGGTGCCCATTTCTAATGTTGTATTTTTTAACAACTAATGTGGAAATTCAAGATCTTTGAGTATTAGAGCATAATGATTTTAAATGTTTTCCTTTTTTTTTTTACAAAAACAAAACGTGATTTTTTCTTACTTCATCTCTTTAATTTATGGCCTGTGTGAACAAATGAATATTTGTTGTCTTCACCAATAATGAATCAAACTGAAGAAGACAAACACATTAGGAGCAAATCTCTCAATTCATCTCACAGTTTATCCAACAGTATTTTCTGATGAGTAACACCAGAGGAGTCACATATTCAGAGAATTGTTAGCCAAACAGCTGAAAGCCACTACTCCGTACATGCATGTGTGTGTTTAATCAGTCTGTGTTATGCCACCGTGTCCTGGCAATGCTGAGTGGGGAGACCCCGTCTCTTTCCAGATTCATCTCTCCAGCTTTGTTTGACTAAGTAGTTCCGTGGTGTGTGTGTTGGAGAGGGCCTGAGTGCTAACAGCAGCAGCAGTGCAGCGTATGTGTGGGCTGCCTGAGCCAGCGGGCCTTGGCACGGAGAGGCAGCATATGTTCATGGCCAGCTTCCTTCCTCCTCTCCAATCTAACGTCTCTCTGGTCTTTTTCTGTCTTGCTAGCTCTCCTGTGTCATGACCCCAACCTTTCTAACCCATCCTATGACAGAAACCAAGGAGTCACGTGGACCTCAATGTTCCCGAAACGAAACACAGCTTACCATACCCTACCAATACTGTAACCTTTGTATGAAAAGAACTACAGACCTGTTGTCAAATTGACATTGGTAATATGTTGTAGCTGCAGTGGACAATAGAGTCATTTTTAATGCTGTCCCAAGGGTTTAGCTTCTCACATGTGGCCCTTTATCGGTTCTATATAAGCTGTAGCTGTTCCTGTTGAGTGTCAGGAAGCAAATATATCTGAATTTCTCCAACCAACCAGATATGGACCTCCACTCTGCTGCTTAATAAAGAGTTAACTATGTCTCCGATAGCCCCAAACAGCTGCCTCAGCTTTTCACACCTACTCTCCTGCTGCCTACCCTCCTCCTTTCCTCTTGAACCAGTAAACGAACACTCATTTGCAAGTTAGATAAATCCTTTGAATGTATTATTGATGCAAACAAATTAGCCTGCAGGCCCCAGACAATACCTAATGGAGCCTTGGCTTATGGGTGAGGTAGTTTCCAGCGAGGGCACTGTCGGTGTTCCAGGATTGATGCCTGCTCCTCTGCCCCGTAATTATTTCTCCTACAAATTATTCAGCTGTTCTGATTCAGTGTAGGGGTTTAAAGCACTTCTTCTTATTGCTTCCTATATGATTCCAGGCCTCAACCCAGCAACACTCATTAGTTTATTAAAGAAAAAAAAGACACGAGCAATTAGATAACTGGGATAAAGCCACCAAAATGAGGCAATGTGTTATTATTCAAGTTTATGCATGCTGCACATAATTCACTGGGGTTTATGTTTGTGTTGCTTTTTCTAAGGGTATTCTCTTATCTTGTTGCACACAGACACATGCACACATTTTTAACAGCCTCGTATAAGCCTTGCTTGTGTATTTACACAGACTTTAACTGATTTTATTTCACAAATCTGCAGAGAAACACCAGCAGAGTGCATGTGGCTAAGGGGTGAGGGGGAGGGGGGTTTGACATGTGAACACAGAGACAAAGAGAGACCAGACCACAAGTGCACCTAATTTACGCTAGCTGGCAATAATGTGGTGTAGAGACTTTAGAGGTTGTAAAAATGAAAAAGAAAAACCGAGCGAGGAGATGAGAGAAAGATGGGACTACCGTACTGTCCTTGGTGATTAGGAACTAGTATTGATCAGAGGAGGTAAAGGAAAGGCTGGCAGAGAGAGGGAGGGAGAAAACGGGCCCTGGAGCTTGGACCCCAACTCTCTGGTGGCCTCTTCTCTGTTCCGCTCCTGCAAGCTGGCCAGGGCCATTGGGAGATTCATCAAAGGGTCTTATCCCTCTATCTGGCCTCGCTGCAGACACACAAACAGACAACTGAATGCATACATACACATATTTCTGGCCTTTGAAAAATGCTCTATTTGATGACATCCTTTCCTATTTTGCTCCAGCGTTAGACACCATAAATTAAAGCTGATTTGTCAGCACCAGGGTATTGAAGACAGTCAGGGCCTCCTATTCTCCTTTGAGATCTCATCTATGGCTACGTGCCACTTATATCGTTCATATTTTCTTTAAGAACTTTGTAGATTTTTTTTAAACAGTCCAACTTCTAGTCAAGTTTTACTGTAAGTTCTGGCCAGATTTTACTTGTAGTTTTTGAAAGCATCAGTGTTGCCTTCCCCCATCTTTCTTTCACAAACATCACGAAACAACAATGGAGTCAATAAACACGAGCTGCACTTGTCAGTCATAATAGCCATCAAGCAATGGATAAAACACAAACGCACACAATCACACACAGCTCATCACCTCATCACAAAAATGTGTCAAAGTTTGTTTGGCGTGTCCAGTGGAGATGAGTGTTGAGGAAGTATTTATTACTCCACGCTCTCTCAGGGCCAGACCTGTGTTAATGCAGTTTCTCCTTTAAGTCTCTTCCCCCTCCTCAACCTCCTCCCCTACTTTGCCTCCGCCCGCTTTTCAGCTGACTCCGAGCTTTGGCAATCTTATTTGCCTTTCGATCCAGATCAATCTTCGTCTTATCTACAGTTCCTGAATCATAAACATTTCATAAGCTCAACCTTGACACTGACAGACACGGAGAGAGGTGCTTTGGGACGAGATGCCTGTGGAGGCCAGTTGATGCCGGACTTTACTCGGGCTGAGGAAAAAGTGTTGAACTCTGCCACTCAGTGTATTTTACCGTCCTGCACAGCTGTCAAACTGCTTCAGTCAGACACGTGCGCGGCTTTGTGTGCGTCCGTGCGCGCCCACACGCGCTCATAGACAAAGTAGACGTGCTGTAGATGGCTGTGTATATGTGTGTGATGTATTATTCATAAGCAGAAGCATTCATCTCAGTGAGGCACCTTCAACAATTTGAAGACGTGGTGTGCTTAACGGCTTAATGTAGTTGCTGCAATTTGGTTCTCCTCTGGCTGATTAACGCCGGCACTCCAGTCTTCAATGTGTTTTGCCTCACGAAGGATTAGGTGTTATAGGAAACATGGCATCTGAGGGAGTTCACCAGACATTTTCGAATATCAAAGCCTTTCAGACTGCTCACTATGATTCAATTTATAACTCACCATCTAGCGCATGTCTTATGGAACTCAAACAAGGTGAAGTTTAATTTTGGAAAGTGTAAAAAACGGCCCCATAGCCTCTAAACCTTTAAAGGGACCCCTGATTAAGTGTAACATTAGACTTTATTTAATAAACATTTATTTTAACTGTAAAATAAAGACTGTAAAAATATTGTAGACTGTTTAGTTTTTATAATTTTTAATAATATATTTTAACACAGACAGAGCCATTTTATTTACATGCAAAGCATTCTGGGTAATTGATGACATCAACTAGGTCCTTTGTGTGAGGCTGCTAGCAGCTATATCCACCCTGAAGTTTAATCTTGGACAATATCTGATGATCGTCTCTTTTAAATAAAACACTGACAGAGAGGAGAAGGTAGAAATGACTCAACCTGCAACTGAAAATATGGATGGAGGACAACAGAGCTGCTTCATGG
>JAUBOC010000181.1:6348552-6372629 GCA_032275365.1 Anablepsoides cearensis | reverse complement strand
CTAAACAGTCTACAGTATTTTTACAGTCTTTATTTTACAGTTAAAATACATGTTTATCAAATAAAGTCTAATGTTACTTACAACTAATCAGGGATCCCTTTAAATAAAAGATTACACCTTTGTGTTTCTCTTTCTCCTGATTTTCCCTCCTATATATATATATATATATATATATATATATATATATTTTGCCATACAGCAGGTTAAAGTTTCCCTTTTTGTGTATGTAAGTGCAGCCAACAGTGGAGCAGTCAGCAAAGTGCTAGCTCAGCACCTGTGCTTTAATGATTAATACCATATTGATAGTCTCAATTAATTTCCTATTACACCACCAGAAGGCTGCTGTTGCTCTGTCTCTGTCACGGCCCGGCACTTGTTTCGGGAAGCCTTTCTGTGGCAGCTGCCGGTTGGAGATAGTAACCTCTCTCATGAGCTCAAGCAACACAATTTTACAGACAGATGTACGAAACGCGCACAAATGCAATCACACATTAGTATCTTACGAAAAACACACACGCAGGCTATTACACGCTGCTCGGCTTCTTGCATTTCACTCGCTTGCACACGAGTAAACAAATAAAATGCAACTCTTTCTTTTCGTTGAATCATTTCTAAAAGGGGACTTGTTTTGTTTTAGTTGCGGCGCTCAACAGTAATCAAGAAACTTCTAAGAGATTTGGACATCCGGTTTCGCCTCTTTGCACAGCAATCTCTAACAATTTTACAAAGTGCAATTTTTCATGATTCTACGTGTTTTGCGTTTAAATTTAGAGGGATGCACTCGAGGCTGCCTGCCTGTGCTTTGATTCTTGCATAATCTCCTCCCTTTCAGTGTTACACGTTTGTAACAAGCTGTAATCTACTTATTAATTCCCTTGATGATCTCTGTCTGAGCTGTGATTTGACCAACACATACCCTTAACTGTCTGTGGATTTTGGATCAACTTACAGTCAACACTGCCCCCATGGAGAGGCTGGGGAAGTGCCGTTTCGTCGGTCAGATTGGCAGACTTATGATGTGCCTGTTTTTTGTTTTTTTTTTTTCCCTCCGACTCTTTTCATATCCAAAAAAAAAAAAAAAAACAGCCTCTTATCTCTGACGACTCTGTAGTTCACCCCCATAAACCCCTCTATCTCCTTCTAATATGCACTGTTTATCTTAACCTCATTCTTTCATTCTGTCTCACTCACAGCCACACACATGCTGTTTTTTTATTTTTCATTTTTCATGTGGAACCAATATACACTATCGGTTGCTAGGAAACAATTTGAGCTCCCCCCCTCTACAGGGGCAGACGTTTGATTACCCATTTATACGGTGTGTATATGTGTGTAGCAGCCAGTGTGTGTCTCCGGAGAGAGGTCTTGCCAAGCTGAACTCGGGGTCTGCTCCAGTATTCAGGCTGGTAATGATAATGAGCCCCTCACCACAATGGACAGAGCACAGCCTCAGCAGTTCTGTCACCTTAGCTGTTATTGTATCATTGTGTTTAGACGATCTCAAGCATTTTTTTTTAAGTTCATAAATCATCATATATGTGAGCTTGTGCATGTGACTGGGTGAGTTGTCTGTTACAACCTTGTCTGTCTGTTGCTGAGGCCAGCGTTCAGCGTTATCTATTGTTGTTCAGCTAGCTAATGCAGAAGCAGATAGGGGCTCAGGTTGGCCCGTCTCGCAACTGGACACACTTCAGTCCTCCGTGTTTAGAAATGCACCAGCACATCTCCCTCCCTGGGCTGTTCCTGTGAAGTTCTGATTTGCTCACAGACACGGTCAGTGCCCCATAAATAGTGTGTCTTGTCGGCTAGCATGGTGGGGGAAACAACAGCAACACACAGACGAATCAGACTTAACACTGATATGAAAGGGGGGGCAGAAGAAGAAGAGCTGAGACAGATGTGGTATTTGCCGTGCTTTCTCCTACAAATGAATTGCACTTTGCCCATGGAGGAGGAGATGAAAATAGAAGAGCAACAATTGAACACAAAAGGGCTTCAGGAAAGCCAGAGGTTGGAAAGGTTCTTAAAAAAAAAGAAAGTATAAAGAGAGGACACACAATTGAATCCTCCTTGCGATTAAGAAGCTCCATGAACTTAGCTTTTCTGCTTTTAGTCTTGTGTGACTCTGTGTCACCTGTATGGCCAGTGAATATTAGGCTTAGTGCCATGGGCTTGGTCAAGGCCATTATGTCAGCTGGATGGGCTCCTGATGGCCCTTTCTCTGCTTCCCTCTGGGCAGCCTGGCCTCTCACTTGGGACCACCACAACTAATGGAGAAGTTAGTGAGCTCTGTAAGGGCCTTAGGATGAATAAGTAGGCCGTAAACTGTGAGTTGAGTTGTGGCAGCTAAAGGGCCTTCAGTGCCTCGCTGCCCGGCTTACCGCCTGACTTACTGCCTGCATCTGCAGCGCTCCTCCATGTTCAGGCTCAGAGTGCTGGCCTTTTGCTCTTTATTGTATTGCATGCAGACGCTTGGCACAGGAACAAACACACACCTTTTACTGTGGCGTATACTGCACAAATAAAATATTTCAAAGCTCGAAGGAGCCACGCACAGAAATAGTAGCAGCTCTCCTCTCTCTCGCTTGCTCACTTACAAACACATAAGAATTGCAAAAGGCACTCACATATAAGCACAATTACACACTCAAGCGCACACGCGCGTGCACGCGCTCACACACACGTGCTCTGGCTTGCATTACCCCACACAGAGTGAAGCAGTTCTGCCCCTCCAAGCTGAGTTATTTAAAGCCCCCACTCTCAGCTCCATCGGAGTGATTATGTGCTACTGAATTAAACATCACAGGCCTCAGCCCCTGGCTTCCTCTGAAACACACTCAAACATGCTGGCCTCTTCCTGTTCCTCAAAAGTTCTGCCTCTTATATCTCTCAGCTGGTACACACATGGTAGTGAAGGTAAAAAAAAAAAGTGGAGAAGGAATCTTCCCTGAATCGTGATTGCTGCTGTTTTTCTCACCTTGCTATCTTGCTCACAGAGCCTGGACAGAGGCAGCTGAGACAATACCACTAAAACAAGACAATATCCCACCACTGGACCGACAGAAACCTCAAACTGACGTTGTTGGTGCAGCTGATTAACTAGCAGGTTAACCGACTTTGTAACCTGCTTTTGAAACTGGGAGCCTTTAAACAAAGAGGTTGTCGCAGACGGCTCGGGGAAAAGCAGGTTCAGGCAGGGGTCTGCACTGCCTCCTCAACAGGAGCTGCAGGCTGTTTGTTGCCTTTTTTTTTTTTTTGGACAGTTTGACGGGAAGTTTTGTTTACCCACGACTCGCGCGCATGCGGATGACTGTGCCTCCGAGTGTCAGCACAAGGCACGGCACCAGCCAAGCCGCCCCCGCACTCCAAAACACACCCTTTGGCAACAAGTAATAACGGTTCCAAAACAAAAAGGAAGGAGCCGTGCGACTCGTGGAGGTCAACTCGCAGCGCCACAGAAGCAGTTGACCTTGAAATGAGCAGGGGTGTTTGGGGACAGGTGGGGGGAGGAGGAGGGGGGGGGCGGTGTTTAAGAGTGCAACCTCGGTGCCAGAGGCCAGGAGGCTGCCTAATGACTGGCACACCATGCTATCCATCACCGTGCCACTGCCAGGGCAACTGCCCTCTCATAGCAGAGTGCCCATGACTTTAATCACCTATTGAAGCTAAAGCATTCTGCCGACCGTGAATACACGCTGTGAAACATATAGATCTGATACACAGGTGTTTAATATGCACATGAAACCACACAGACATATGTGAGGATACACCCGGGACATTCTAATAGGCATGCCTCACACAAACAGCATGAATATGCAGCCAGTGCTCTCAGACTCACAGCTCATTGCGCTCATTTTGCATGCATACTGATGAACTTACACCAACTAACATACAGATATCTGCCTCTTGACGCTCATTCACGTTCTATTTATAATTTAATGTGGGCGGGCTGAAATGCAAAGCCATATATTCCTTCATGAAAAAAAAAGAAATACCCAAACACCCCTACCCTCATCATTTATGACTTGATGCAGACTGTTTGTGACAAAACAATTGTCTCCTCCTGCTTTCATCGTATTTTTCAGTGAAGTGGATTTCCCTGCAGCCTGCTTGCCCTATATGAAGAGCTGTCTCCTCTCTTTCCTCCTTTTCTTTTTTTTCCTTTTCCCTACTTAAGATTGAGGTAAAAGGTCAAGGTTTTTCCTACACCTGAACCCATGTCTGCACTGTACGTTTGTTGATCTTTGGGTTGTTTTATCACACAGGAGGGACGAGGTTTCCTCCTGCACTTGCTGGCTCATCCGCGTCCCACGAAGCATCCCCTCTCAATTAAGATCCTTTCTTGTTAATGGTTCTCCTATCGCTCCTGTGCACGAGTTGTGAAAGCGAGGCCTACTGTGGGAGAGTACAATATTAGTGCTGTTACTCTCATTGTTCTTTCTCTCCTCGCTTCTGTGTCTTTCCTCAGATCCCTATCTCAGAATTCAGTCTCTTGCCGTTTTAGTTGCTAATGAGCTATGGTAGGCTGTTCAAGGTTTAGGTTCTAGACCGAGTAGTTTTTAGGAGATTTATGGCAGGGTCACAGAGGCCTAATGAGACCGTGGACATATTACAAGACCACTTATTTCAGGTTCCACCAATGTAAGTATGGTTCGTTCTACTAGAGTTTCCCTTAGTTAAACCTCACCTCAGCAGTCGCTGTGACATATTAAGCACATAGCAGAAGGTCACTGCAGCTGTCAGCACCAAAATGTGACTCATCTTTGTCTTTGGCTCCATTAGTGACTCTGTCTCCTCTTCCTCCTTGTCTTTTGGAGTAGAACAGGGTGTATGACTCCAGGACGAGGTAGGCAGTCACTGAGAGATCGTCGGAGCACTGGCTGCCTTTAAGTGCGTGGGCGCAAGAGAAACCTGTTGCCAGGCTACAACGGCACCTTTATCCTTTGGTTGCGATGGCGATGCCTTGCATATCACACACACACGTGTTTGGAACAGTGTGCAAGCCCTGGCACTTTTTTTCCATACCTGTCTTTTGCAGGTTTTGTTTTCGACTGGTGCTTGATTTTATATCTACATGCATGACTTTGTATGAGTTTACTTCTGTGTGTTTGTGAGCGAGACGGGTGGAAGGAGGGTGCAGGAAGACGCTCCACCTCCCACTCAACAGGCCTTCCGCCCCTGTGGCTGACTCCCCAAGACTCTGCCAGTAATTAGCTCAACATCTATCCATCTGTTCTAGGGAGGCGCAGTAAACATTAACACAACACAACAACATCAGATTGTTGGCTAGACACAAGCATACATGATAAACTCATGCTTTAATTTGTGTGAATGGTTGGAACTCAGGTTGTCATTCAGTGTCGAGTTTGAATATAAGCTTACTGTGTTGTGCACGTGTTTTTAGTAGTGCAATACTTATAAGAATAGCAAGTTTTTTAAAAAAATGTGTGACGCTTCAGATATCTATTTTATCAATGAATAGAATGACACCATTGTGCAAACCTTCTTTTTCACCAGTAAGTACGTAACACTTAATAGCTAATTTTATCTTCATCTATAAAGGTTCTTAGGTTTTTCTTGTGTTTTTATGTAATCCCAGACTAACTTGATTTTGTTAAGATCGCAAAACATATTCATGACGCTTTAGTTTTAAAGAGACTCAACACAAATTCACAGTGGTGGGCAGCACTAATCTAAAAAGTTGCACTAACCCTAAAGCACTAATTCAAATATTTAGGTCCCCTAATTCTAAAGCACTAACACACTGAAAATTTTAGCAAAAGCTAATTCTAAAGCACTAATATAATCCATTTGACACATGAAACATTCCTCAGTCAACATGAGACAATATTTACTGTGTGCAGAGTGTTGTCACTTAGTACCCTTGGCAGGCCAAATGGGAGTCACCCGCAGGCCACATTTGGCCCGCGGTCCTTGAGTTTGACACGTGACCTTATAGATAAGTAACACGGATATGAACAAAAAGTATGACAGGACCCTCAACTGTGAACAATAATGTTGATCAATAACATTTAAAGACCTCAGTTAGTGCTTCTAAATTTAGCCCATAATTTTTGCAAGTGCTAATCCACTAATGTATTTAAAAAATAGCAAAATCCCTAAAGCACTAATCAAGAAATTAGTTCCCCTATTAGTGCTTTAGTGCTTTAGGGGAACAGTGCCCACCACTGCAAATTCATTAGAAATTATTTAAAAATTACGTTAAAAAAAGTTCAGAAAGTAAATCTTGACATCTCTACATTTTTAGTGTTAAGTAATAGTTAAGGTTTCCTAAACAAAACTTTTATAAGCAAAATGTGTCACCAGATAACAATTATGTGCATTAGTTTACCTAAAGAAACAGCTTAAGTGACTGAAAATTTACAAACTATGGTGACCTCCATGGAAGAGCCTCTTGGGAGCAAGAATTCAGACCATTTTGATGCATTGGTACTATTTTATGCTCCGATTTGTTGAGTAAAGTTTGCATGTAAAAAGCTATATTAAGTTAAAATGATGAAGTAAGCCGTGTAGAAGTTTCACAAAGGCCGTCCATGTTCGAATGTTGAACTCTTTATTTTGCTCCTCCACACTGCTTGATTAATAATATTTACAATAGACAGTTGTTTTACTTGATCTTTCGTTTTTCTTTTGTGTTTAGTGGCAGATTCACTCTTATATTTCCACCTGTTTTTTCTAGATATTACGCATGTCTGATTTCCAAGTATTTGTTTACCTACACAGACAACAGGCAGCTGAATGCAGGGTAATCAAGTGTCTGAAGCTTTCTCTTGGTTTTTGGGGGATTCAGCCGAGTGCTTCATTTATGTGGAGTTTTGCCCCAGATTTCAGAATTGCATATCAATTTATCTAGAAATGTACCGAAGTAAACCTTTTTCATACTGCACCCTTTGATATAATACACGATAACCTGTTCATGTTTTATTTCAAACTTTGCAATGAGTTTTTTTGGGTCACTGTCTGTCATCTAATGTTTTTGACAATTTTGGATTCTGACTAAAAATTTAGTCATTACTAAATCCAGCTGAAAATCTTTTTGTACTACAGGTTTGGGTAACTGTATCGCCCTCCTCCCCAGCACTGAGGAAGTGAGGCTGGAACACTGCCCCGAGACCCACATGAGAAATGAGAGAAGAGAGATAAAAAAAACAACCGAAAGACTACATTACACAATTAATCAATAAGTTAATGAGATCTCATTTTCTCTGGAAAAAAGACTATCCAGGCAAAAAGTTCTTCCCCTCTCAGCCTTTTCCCTCTCCTCTCGGAGAACAAACTCTTGATATTATACTGTAGAAAAAGAAAGCAGCCAGCAGGAAATTAAATTAAATTACCATCTTGATAGATTTATGTGGCGCTTTACATTTTCATTGTGTTGTTTTCCTCTCAGAGTGCAGGTATGGGCTGGAGTTGGAAAAAAACAGTTAAATACGTTGTAAAGTCAGAGGAGAGAAAGAAGTAAACCAAAAGTGGGGGAAAAGAGTCAGAAAGTTCCAGACGGTATATGCCTCTGGCTTTTTTTTTTTTTTTTCCGTTTCCTAAAGAAAGCAGATTTCAAATAGTAAAACACAGCAATGTAAAAATGACTTATGTTTGGGTGAGTCATAAGACTGCCACATGGTCAGTTTTTTCACCTTGATTTTGTGTGTGTGTGTGTGTGTGTGTGTGTGTGTGTGTGTGTGTGTGTGTGTGTGTGTGTGTGTGTGTGTGTGTGTGGATGCATATTTGCTGCATCGTGGGGACAATTTTCCAGAACAGACACAGCCTTGTGGGGACTCATGGGGGCCTAAGCCTGGTCTTTACAGGTACAGTTGCTATTTTTGGAATGGGAGTTTAGGTTAGGTGTGTTCTGAGGGGAAGTCCCCATGAGGATATAAAAATCAACATGCGTGTGTGTGTTTGTGTGATATTCGTGTAGCTTTGTGTGAAAAGGTAGGAAACAGCTGGAAATGTGGGTGTTGAATGATGGAAACTGTGTGTAGCCCAAAGAGTGATTGTTCTCAACTAATCCATGTGTGTATTGTGAGTACGAGTTCCTCTATGCTAATACAAATTAGTGCGCGTGTGTTTTCACACGCTTTAAGCATGTTCCATTGTGTCGGTGCGCACCCCCCCCCCCTCCCCGCCCGCACTTTTACGCATCAACATAAATTTCTGTCTGCTCATAAATGAAAGCAGCCATCTACATTCTGCGCTCCCTGACTAAGTAAAGATTGAGGGCATCTCTTGGCTATCGACACAGCTGGTGGTGCCATCTGGGGGCATCGCACACCTCCTGTGCCGTCTCCATCCAATCAAGGCTGTAGCCATCGCCTAGTGTCCCCACCAATGACAGAGGACAAGCAAAGCAGCGACACAAAGCCTGTCCATGTCCAGCTCCAGCTTGCGGTAGCTGTGGGAAAGGTCACCTGTCTTTCTGTGCCACTTTTACACACTTTACAGAGACGCAGGCACATCCTAGAAACGGGCCACTTGTTTATATGTTTAAGATGTTTCCAGCTGAAGTGTTTTTGTATCTGCATGTGACAGCCACGCCCCTGTCTGGTGGAACAGTGAAGCAAATGTGGGGAGGGGCTGTTTCTCAGATTAATGGTTCACACTGAGAGGGAGCACAGACCCACAGTAGCTGCACCTTGATTTATTTGCCACTTAGCACTGATGAAGCTTCAAACTGCAGTCACACACACACTCATCACAGCGTTTTTCTCCATCAAAGTCGAAGCTGGTTTGTCTATTCTTGCATCTTGTTTAGATGAGAGCGTGCGCACACGAGTGGGTATGGTTTTGTGTGAGTAAAAAAAAATGGAAGAATATCCCTTTCTTGAAAATTTTTGGGCTTATGTTTTCGCCAAATGTAAAGAAAGTTTTGAGAATTTTTTTTCCAGAGAAGATCAACAATAAAAATTTGTTGGTCTACTTTCTGTGTATATTTAGCGACACATGGATCATTTTTTATTCTCATAGTGGTTTCCATTTGGGGAGGCACAGCGGCTCAGCTGGTAGTGCTGTTGCCTTTCAGCAAGAAGGTTGCTGGATCGAAACTCGGCCTGGGACCTTTCTGGGTAGAGTTTAGCCCCTTTTCCATTAGTGCCACTAGGTGTAGTGTCGGTACGGTCAGTGTCGGAACGGGTCAGTTCGGGTGCTTTTCCATTGACATTCCAGTCCGGTTCCAGTAGGTGTGTTTTGGGCGGTTGGTGGAGGTGGTTTTTGGGTTTTCTGAAAAAAAGTTAATGCGCAAAATAAGAAGTGGAAACACATTTGCCGAATAAGTTCTGAAATTTTAAAAATTCGCTAAAAATTCAAATTAAAATTGGATAGAAACATGACTAATGTCACTGCTACAATTGAAAAAATGGCGCCTTGAGTTGTTGTAAAGGCAGCTTAGATGCAACCAGGAAGAGTGCTCTGACGTTGCATTTTGGTGTCAACTGGGACCACTTGGAACCACAACGGAGTAGCTACTAAAAGAAGGGCTGGTTCCATGAATCTGGCCTAGTGGAAATGGCTTGGAACCGTACCCAACCGTACCGACACTACACTAAGTGGCACTAGTGGAAAAGGGGCATAAGTGTGTTCTCTCTGTGCGCTCCAGTTTTCTCCCACAGACCAAAAACATGCATGTTAGGTTAATATGCCAAATCCAGACAACATACTTCCAGTTATCAAACACCAGGTTTTGTGAGGCAAAACAACTTGCCTGCGATGATACACTCTATTTTGAGTTGTGCCAAAATTGTATAAAACAGCAAACTGTCTGTCAGTTGTTGTGCAGTTAATGGTGCAGGCAGGAACTCCCCTTGGAGCAAATTAAAGACCTACAGGATTCCAGAGCACATGCACGGGTGGCCTAAACAATAACAATGAACTCACGTATTGGTAACTCTAAAATGTCTCTAGGTGTGAGTGAGAGAGTGAACGGTTGTTTGTCTCAGTTTGTATGTATGTGACCCTGTGATGAACTTGTGACCTGTTTAGAGTGAACTCTGCCCCTCGCACGGTGACTGCTGCGTATGGGTACCAGTGACCCCCGTGACCCTGAAGAAGGGGTTATGAAGGATGGATGGTTTCTATTAATTGGCTTACAGGAAAATGTCTTGTGTGAGTGCTTGGTAATCAAATTCATTTGATATTATTCACACCTGCACAACATTTCTTTAAACACCACCTATTATTCATAAGCTGTCAATTTAGAAAATTTGCTAAGGTAACCCTGCAACAATTTTGCAGGCACTAAACTGTTGAGTTTTGACTTGGTAAATACAGGCGGAGTTAATTGAGGGCATCATATCACTATGTGGGAGGATTTGACAAAATGCCATAAGTGTGTTACATGAGCACACATTGTAATTAACACACACACAGAGACGTGCACACACACACACACACACACACACAGCAGACACATCCAATCACACATGTATTTTGAGATACAGACAGTCACATAATGAGTGAGATTATTGCAGATTCCTGATCCCCGATTTGTTCTGCTGCTTGGGTTTAGGCTTGTGCGTTCCCTCTCCTGTTCTTAGCCTCTATTGTCTGTGCGGGGGGGGGGGGGTTCATGCAGCGTTTCAAGTTTAGCAACACAGCTTGCTTGTCCCACATTAAAGCGCTCAGATCTGTGCAGCATTATCTCTGTGCTACTACAACTTCTTTGCTGGATTTTCTCACAGAAGCCATGCAACAGACTAACCATTTGAGCATCTGGCCTAACTTACCCTGCACTTTTTTTTTCTTTTTTTTTTTTGTTTTCTGACAGAACCCTGATATTGTGCTCGTCCACTATTTGAATGTTCCAGCCATTGAGGATTGTGGGAAACCATGTGGACCTATCTTATGTTCCATCAATACAGACAAGAAGGAATGGGCCAAGTGGACCAAGGAGGAGCTGATTGGCCAGCTCAAACCCATGTGTGAGTATTGAAACACACAAAAAACTGTCAGTCCAGTCATTTACATTAGACTTTGATGGGAATATTTTCTATTAATGCTCAATAAGACCTGATTATCTTTATGCGGACATGCTAGACATCTGTGTGTTTTGGCAGGTGCGTTTGTCTGGGGATTTAATGTTCACTCCTATGAGCTAATTTCTAGAACACTAAGTGCCCTCTCAGTGCAGAGAGTGTGTTTTTTTTTGCCAGTACACCTACAATATACGAGAGTGTCCTCTTCCTGGAGCCGTCTGCTACACCTGGGTCAAAGTTCAGCTTTTCCCCTTGACCTCCGAGCGTGCAGCTCCCCTCAGCCTGGACTGTAGAAAGCAGTCAAGACAGAAAGGAGGCCAACAAGCTGGATATTGATTCATGTTAGTGCATGTGAGCAAGAATATTAGACTCACCAGGAGTCCCTTGCCACCCTTTCTCTGTCTCTTTCTCCCTCCCTTCCTCCTGAATGAATTGCTCCCTGTTGTTATTAACCATACCAAAGATCACTGAGTTGCACTGTGTGTTTTTATGACTATACATCCGGGTAAAGACTGAGGTAATGTTTTGGAAAAAAAAGCAAGGGTTTTGTCTGATGATGATGATAATATCCAAAGAGGGATCTTGTGGGGCATTAAAAGAAAATGTCAAAGGGCTCCTAAAATTGCCTTTAACAACCAGACAGTGAGTTGGGCGTGTCTGGCGGGGGCCACCAGAGCTGTGACTGATATTCCAATGGCCAATTATTGGTGATGTGGCCAGGTGAAGAGGAAGGTGTCAGCAGCTTTACAAGCCCATACACATGCTGGCTGCATACTGAGTAGGCGCACCGCCTACTCAGTATGATATGGGCTATCATCGCAGAAATCTCTGTTCCCCTCAACACTGCATTAGTTTGAAGACATTTTACCATAAAGTCTTACCTCAGGACAGCGTCAGAGCATCAAAGACCTACTGTATTCATTACGTCTGTGGCTTAATGTAAAACTCAAGCACCATTTGCAATAATGCGTTAAGTCATTAACTTTAGCAGTTGTTGGGACAAAGAGAGGGAGATGCCTCCTAGCTGCCAGGCTACATAAGGGGGCTACATAAAGAGCAAGAATTCCCTTTTCCTGCTTTCTGTCCTTGCTTTCTGTCTTTCTTCTTTTCCTTCCCCTTCATCCCAGCGTGTCAACATGGCTTTATCCATGGAGCAACATTGCCACCTAGTGGTGGGATTTCAACCCACAGCCTCATAAAGGAGGCAGACACTTCTGTGAAGTCATGGTAGATCAACCATGCGTTACTTAATCCTAAATCATACGTTAGCTTTTACCAGAGAGGCACCTTTTTTTTTTTTTTTTACCAGACTGAACTAAAATTCTTTCAGTTTTTCATTCATGGTATGTTATGTATTTTTGCTTCTATGTTTAAGAACTTCCTACGTTTTTGAGAAGGTGTTTTAGATAAAAAGGCAAGAGAGATTTTCCTTCTTTTCGTTTCAAGACTGTGTTTAACTTTGCAGCATGCGTTTTGAATACAAAGTGCAAGATGCTTGTACTGACTTGGCAGTGCGTCTTTATATTAGGTTTTGCCAAATAATAGTTATTTTGAATTCGCATTTGCTTTCGTCACAGTATTTCCCAGCACTAACCGTTCAACACAATTTGAATTTCTGAATGAATTAGGCTGGTTGTGTCCCTGCAAACAAATCACACTTCTAGCCTGAAACATTTTTCACATCCAAAGCTGCTCACACGCAGTCGAGCTCTGTCTGACCTCGTCATCCCGTTAAACCCTGTTGTGTTTGATGAGAGGGGGAGAGACAGTGAGGAGGCGGGGTGGAGGGGGTCATGCTGCAGTTTTATAGACAATGCTAACACCTTGCTTTAGGCTAATTCTGCAAGCATCCAGAACTGCCCAGCCCACTGGAAGATAATGTATTAGCAGCTTTAATGGACACTCAGAAGGCAGGTCTCCAGACGTGACAGAAGATAGACACGATCAGCAAGTTGGCCTCATGGATCTGTTGTGTTTGGTGCTGCTGTTCGTGGCAGCAGGCCGCCCTAAGAATGATCACGTGACGTGGTTTTGTTGTTTGTTGCCTCTGCTCTTCCTGCCCGGGATTAAAACCAGTGGCACTTCTCCTGTCATGTCTGCTTTGGAATCTAATGCTCAATGAGAAGAACCGACACGCGGACACTGTGGTAACTGTTCATCAACATCCCAGAGCCTCCAGGGGTGACACTTGTCTAGATGAGGAAGGCTGTGGCAATCTGGCATGAGGGATTAGAGACGAGAGGAGGCTGGATTGTTTGGAATAATGGATACAGCCCTGCTTGGTGGATGTAGGTTGATGCATTAGGCGCTCACATGTGTTCCGTTACCTTCTCTGGAATTGGATCAACAGAAAAAAAATGCTTGTGTTTGCTTCAGCATCACCAAAACTAAGGAACGTTTTTTATTTCTTTTAATATGCCAAAGTCCTCATTATCTCTTTATTAGGAATATTTGCATCAACTCATTTCTGCCATTTGCTTTGCATCTGTCAAAAGGTTAATGATGAGTGAAGCTGCATTATTTAGTGAAATCTCTAGACGCAAACGATTATTTGTGCAGTAATTAAATTGGCATTAGGTAAAAGTCTTCTGTCATCTCTGTTGTCCATCTTTTTTTTTTCTTTCAGCTCACTCACGGTGGATAAACATCTGAGTGAAGCAAACTTTTTAAACATTTATTTAGTTGTTTGGGGGAAATGTTCTTGATCTTATGACAGTAACTCTGCTGCCACCTGCTGGTGATGAGCCTGTACGCTGCCAGAAGATTTAAGAGTTTTTAAGGGGGGGATCCACATCGCAATTCAATTTAACCGGCTCTAAATTTTATCTGTAGTACCCTCAACCTTTTACCCAGACTTTTAAGTACAAACAGGCTTGCTCTAACCAAATTCTGTCCATTTTTTTGTGTAATCACAACACCACTTTTTTATCCAGCCATATATATACACACATGCACAGACATAAGAAGCACTTGTTTGATGGTTTAAATATGATTCTCCTCTGAAATATTACCTTTTCGCACTGGTTGAGAGCCTGAGCACTGTAGCACTCAGTGGTCTGTCTCTTCTACCACCTTTTATAGCCACTAAAAGCACTATCTGTCTCATCAGAAAGCATGGCAACTTGACAAGTGGAGCAATGAAAAGTATTAGCAGGTGCTAGTGAGGTGTGACTGAGGGAGGGAGGGCAACTCTGCCGGAGGAAGCCTCCTTTTCTCTCGTGGCGCAGCAGCACGATTCAACAGCTTGGTGGGTTTTCTTCCTCGGAGGCTTGTCAGAACAGCATCAGAGGTCAGGGTAGAGGTGCAGGGTGGAGTGGTCGCATCAGCACTTCTTACAGGACAAACACTGAGACAGGGCAGGGCAAAAAAAGCACAAAGGAGCTAAGCGGTTCTGTGCAGGGTGTAATATTATAGTAAGAGGATGTTAGGGAAGTGTAACTGGAGGAAAACAAAACACAGGAAAAAGACTGAGTTTACTATAAAACTGAAAGTGATACCTCTCAAATCCCAGTGTTATACCTTTTTTACCCAAACCCTGATAAGTTTTTCGTTTTCTTCGCAGAAAATCAGAAATCCATTTATTCTCCTGCTTTACCCTTGGATGCTTTTAGCGAAGCGTCCAGTGAGCGGGACGAGGCGTTCTGGCCGACAGACAGAGAGGGCAGTGGGTGGGGTGGGAGGCTGGTGTGGCTGGTGGTCTGTTGAGCTGGCTGACATCTCTGTCTCCTCCTCTCTCCCGGCAGTTCATGGCATCAAGTGGACTTGCAGCAATGGGAACAGCAGCTCAGGCTTCTCAGTGGAGCAGCTAGTGCAACAGATTCTGGACAGCCACCAAACTAAGCCACCTCCCCGGACTCACAACTGCCTCTGCACGGGTACCCTGGGTAAGGGCTCGATGGCGGGGCAGATGTTTTTTTGTTTTTTTTCTCCTCAAGTGAGGGCCACAATATTTTAAAAATATATAGGCTTAGTGTTTTAGAAAGCAGAGGTAGTTTATGTTTTTAGGGTGAAATCTGATGCTGGCTCATTATTCATGTGCACCATTATTTTTGTCAGGGTCACACCTAAAATAACTCACCTGCTCTTAAAGGTTATATTTAAAGATGTTTTGTTCTTCATCAAAACAATGTGAACCTGGTAACATGGACTATTTAATGTCAGTTTAGAAAATTCTTGTTTTTTAAACCTTTTTTCCCCAACTGAAAAGTAAATGTGTATTAAAATTTAAAAACTAATTCATATCATTTCATAGACGTGGATTTAAAAAAATAATAAAAGTCATGCTTGAAGATATATATTTATATATTGGGCTTACACCTATTATTTCACATTTGTTATTTTAAAAACAAGATATTGTTCAGTTTTGTGCTTTTTAAAAATTCTTATTAGATACAGAAACAAAATAAGTGCACAGTAAAGAGTTTTTGTTCAATAGTTACACTTTATTTATACATTGTGTAATTTTGTTCAGTTTAATCAAATCATTTTTTTTTATTTATAATGCTTTTTTTAATTACCTCATGAGAAAACTGTAAAATACAATAGTGTGGGTAAGTTTTAGGCATGTAATAAAATGCTGTCAAATAAGCTAGCTTTATAAAAATGGACACAGAAATTGATAGAATAATGTGTGTCATCAGTGCATGTGCTCATACAATGATGAAATGTGTGATTTGCATTTGACTCATCACACATGAGATACAACCAGGTGGAGCAGTTACAGGTAGAGGTTCTGCTCAAAGACACCATGACGTGGGCATGTTGGGGAGTCAAACCTGTGACTTTCCCATGTTGACTGTCCCACCACTGCACCACACCCACATGCATCATTTGTGTGTTTTTAAGTTGGCTCTGGGTATCATCTTGAATTTGGTGGATCAATATCAAATAATCATTTTCTGAAAACTTAATCAAAATCCACCCTGTGGTTTAACAGTCAGAGTTGAGTCCAAATAGTGACTGACAATTATGTAAACAAGGTCCTCTCAGCTACCACACTAAATGTTATGTATTATCTGTAATATTGACCCATTATACTCTTGTTTGTTTGTTTGTTTGTTTGTTTGTTTGTTTGTTTGTTTGTTTGTTTTTAAGGTCAGTTGGCTGTAGTGGCAATTTTGAATAGATTTTACTGAGGTGTATAGTAACTAACTACATTTATTTTGTTATAGTACTTAAGTAATTTTTTTGATGATTTGTAATTTTACCATGTATTTTTTTAAATTGTTATTTTTACTTTTATTTCATTACTTTCAAAACCCTAAAAATTATGCTTTTACTTTTTTACTTTAAAATTTTAAACCTTACACATTTAAATATGACCAGGACTCATCATGAAAGGCTTGAAAGTTTTTTTATGCATTCTAAAAAATGAAATGTTGAATTTACTTATGTCAACTGGTTCCACTAAAATGAGTAAAGCAATTCACACATTTTCTTTAAAAGATTTTTTTTTACATTTACTCAACTCAGTTTAATTGAACAAGTTAAATTCAATGCTTCATTTTTTTAATGTGTGTAAAAGTATTTGTACTTTCCCGATTATTGTGAGCAGTTTTCTGGTTTCTATTTAATACTATCAGTGAAATCTGTTTTTACCAAAGTCATTTTTTGTTAAAGTAATTTTACTTTCACTTATTTTTTTCAAGTATTTTATAGACCTCTGTTAACCAGTGATGAAAATCTAATGATACTTTATAAACATCACTAAAATCACTAAAAGGTTTGCGAGATGCATATATGTACATAAAGACATGGGGAAAAAAATTCATACAATAAATCAAATCACTATTTTTGTGGCCATACTTTGCCCTCAAATTTCAGTTCTCCTGGGTACACTTGCAGAAACCCAAGAATTTTGTAGGATTATACTCAGATGTTTGATTAGTACAAAACAGGTGCTAATGATATCATTTTCATACAAGGGATGAAACAGTCAATGACCAAAATAAACAAGACTTAAAACCAGATAAATAACAGGCAAACTGCAACCATGTCAAGGTTGTGGAAAATAGTTTTAAATATAAAGACTGAACATAATAAAAAGACTCATAGTAGTTCTAATACATTAGCAGGCTCTCTCCCAGGTGAAGATTTCAAACAAACTGAGGTTTCTGGATATGATGTTGAGAAGCAAAAAACAAAATAGGTAACTTTGAGGACTGTAGACACAGTGAAAGGAAACTTAGTGCAGGGGATGAAAGACACATTATGTTTATATAGCTTCTTTTGGAAAGAGAAAATACTGTATCCTTCAGTGCTGTTAAAAACTGACAGAAACGTGTGTGATTTTCAACAGACAGGAGTTTAATGGAAGACTTGTAGCCAAAGAGCCATGCTTCCAATGTGGAAACAAGGTCAAATAAATCAGAACACATAAGAACTGCAAAAATGACAACAGGTGATCTGAGCAGAAGAGTCAAAATTGGACATATTTGGCTGTAGTGGAAGCCAATTTATTCACCACAGGGCTGGTAGGCTGTACAATAATAAGTGTTAGCAGGAAACTAAAACATGATGGAGGTTTCACATTTCTGCAAATAGAGTTGATTTACAGTGTTCTAATACTGAGAAAAACAAGTAGAAACGTCATCATGCAATACCGTCAGAGAGGCGTCTGATTGGTCCAAAATATATTCTTCCAAACATACAGCTAATGTCATTAAAAACTGTTTTCAAGGCAAAGAAAAACGAATAGTCCTTGAAGTGATGGTGTGGCCCACACAGAACAAGGAGGGGGTCTCTGCAGTCACTAAGTGGGAGTTTGCTGGTGTGTGGGAGGAGTTTGTATAAGACATGATTGGTTTGTTTGACTTTTGTGGGCTTAGTTTGTTAAACACACGATTGGTCGGATTAACTATTTTGGGTGGGATTTGAAGACCGCTGAGCAGCTGGTGGGACGTACCTGCCTTCCTGTGCAATTCTGCTCGATTCTAATCTACCTTCTCTGCTCCGTCTGGGCTTTCTCCCATTGACACAGATTTCTCCGGTAGAATATCAACCGGGCCAGCTCATTTAGCTAGGTACTTGTCTCTTCCAAGCAGGGGATGTATAGTTTGGTCAAAAACCATTAGAAAGCACCTATCATTTTAAATAGTTATATTAATTTTAGTCAGAACTCGAAATCGGAAGATGTTAACTGCACAAATATTCGGCTCGGTCAAAACAGCCCTGACCAGCCTGTAAAAATATTGATAATTTTATCATTAATAGCCATAACTTGAGACAGGAAGGTGCTTATTGCACCAAATTTGAATTCAGTAAATGGTGTTTACATGTTCACAATATTTTTCATTTGACACATTAGCCGTGTTTCCATCAATGTCAATCAAATCAAGTATCGCATTAGAAAAGGTTTATGGAAAAGGCAAAATTCGAAAAACTTCCTCAATTTCGCTGAAAGGTTTTACGCTCGCTTGAGGTGGTTTTTGGATTTTCTGAAAAAGAGTTAATGCACAAATGGGGATGTGGAAACAAATTTGCCAAATAGGTTCTGATGTACCTCACATGATTGATCAGCTGTTCTTGCTGTCTGCATCTTCCTGGGTATTCCCGTAACATGAAGAGAATTACATTTCTTTCTCTTTGTCTCAGGACAGCATGTAACATCACCAATACTAGTTGATATGACAGAACAATTGCAACTTGCCTGATAGCAACACATTCCTGAAAACGTCTCTCTGTTGTCCAGAGAAGTGTGGTCCCTGGGATTTTGCGACCTCCTGTTTGCTACAGCCATATGTAACGTCAACGTCTGATGTAATTGAGTCACTCCAAACCAGTAGTTTTTTTAGTTTTTTCCTTTTTGTGACATTTCTAAAATTTGCTCAAAATGTGCATTAAAATTGGATGGAAACATGGCTATTGTTTTATTTAAAACTATAAATAGACAGCCAATAAATTCTATTTACATGTTCTATTTACGTGTTCTATTTACAGTAATTTTACTTTTCCCATTACTTCATCTTTTAACTTTCCCCAAAAGACAAGTCAACCTGGCTTATCATAGTTTGTCAAACTCCACCCACCCAAGAACCTTTGCCTGTATTCCAATGTCCGCCAGTCGTGATTATTACTAAGAGTATAGAGACCCCTACCTGCACAGAACTCAGTGTTTGTCTGAGATTTCACAGAGGGCGGGAGCCAGAAACATCCACAGTTCTTTAAGATGTTCGGAACAACCTATCTGCTGAACTTTTTCAAAAAATATATGCAAGTATATCAAGAAGAAATATCGCTGTTTCGAAGAAGAAAAATGTAGATTCAATAAAAATTGATTTGATATACAGTTGTTTTATGTTGGTTCATTTTGCTTTGTTAATTAATTTAAAAAAACACAAACGTTGAAAAATTATTTATGAAAGCATAGTTTACTGTTGCACTTTCCAGTTTTTGCCCTAAACTTTGCACAATATATTAAATAAATAAATAAATAAATAAATAAATAAATAAATAAATAAATAAATAAATAAATAAACTGTTTATTAACAAACTGTTGGAAATTAAAGGGAAATACAGACATATCTAGTGATCGGGGTAAATACATTTGCTTCCTGTTTGTAGCTCCTTGTATAAACAGCTGAGCTGTTAACGTCTCATGCAGCGTCTCAACAGTGGACGACATCAACGAGAACTCAGGATTAACTGATTATTATCTTTATTTCAGAATAAATACACTTTACCCTACTCAAATTTTGCAAAAACACTTTTTAAAACTTTTTTATTTTTTTCACAAAACATGCTGTGTGAGTTTATCCATTTTTAGCTATATGTACCTAACATAAATAACTGTCAGTTTGACATCAGAGGACCTTTTGAACTTCATCATTAGGTTTGGTTAATATTTTTTGTAACAATTTCATATGTCCAGCTCCCCTTTTAAATGGGATTGCAAATTAATATTTACTCCACTTGCCCAACATTTACAATTAAGCTGTCAAATAATATGTGGCATGAATCTTCAAATTATTCAATATAAAATATACAAAATGTTTCAATACTATATAATAATTCCCTATATATTTTTTTAGATAACCCTGCCTCTTTTTTTCTTAAAATAACAGTTATACAAGGATTCTCCTACATTTAACACAATGTTTCATTTTAAATCATTTACCCTTACTAAACCCTCCATCTTTACCTTGCTCATGTAACAGTCCCATTATGTAGTTTTCATGTACATGGAAATATACTACCAAGTACCAAATAACCTTTACCTTTGTGTTTTAAACAAATCTTCAACCTCTTTCATTTGCTCTTTCTCCTGTCCTATAGGTGCAGGGAGCAGTGTACACCACAAATGCAACAGCGCCAAACATCGCATCATCTCCCCAAAAGTGGACCCCCGCTCCGGGGGCTACAGCAGTGCACACTCTGAGGTACAAAACAACGACGTATCTGAAGGAAAGACCGAGCACAGCGCCCATGGAGGAGGCAAAAGCTCCGGGGGAGGCGGTGGCGGGAGCAGCGCCAGGGAGAAACGCAACGGCAAAGTCCACAAGCCCGTCCTGTTGCACCAGAACAGCACAGAGGTGTCATCCACCAACCAGGTGGAGGTCCCAGACACCACACAGAACTCCCCTGTTTCCATCAGCAGTGGTCTCAACAGCGACCCAGATATGGCCGACAGCCCCGTGGTGACAGGGATGAGCCACGTACCCTCGGTCATGTCTAGTCTCTCCCAGAGTGTCTTCATGTCTGAGGTCACCGGAGACCCTGTCTACAGTATGTCTCCCACCGGGGGTCCCAACACTCACCTGATGGGTGCTGACGCCACTTCACAAGGCTTGGTGCTGTCTGTGGCTGCCGATCGTCACAAATTTGCCTTCCCTGGAGGAGGAGTGGGAGAACCTGGAACCACCACAGCAGGAGACAGTCTGTCCATGTTGTCTGCAGCCGGGGTGTCTGAGGAACTGGTGCTGACCAGCAGCCTGGATGCTGGCACCATCAAGATACCAGAGACTAACATGAACTTTGACCCAGACTGCTTCCTAAACAACCCTAAGCAGGGCCAGACCTACGGCGGGAGCGCTCTGAAGACGGAGAATAGCTCCTCCTCAGCATCCTCCTCTGGTGGCAGCGGTGGTACCAACGGCAGTCTGCAGCGCTCCCCTAACATGTCGGACAACGGCTACGCCTTCAGCTCGGCTCTCGTGAAGAACATCAAGACGGAGGACACGTCGTTCGAGCAGCAGCTGGCCAAAGAAAGCGGCTACCAGGTCGGGGGAGTGGTGAACTGTGGCAGCGGGGCGTCATCTGGTGCTAGTTCAAATCAGGGTAACCTTGGTCTGACGGCAGGGGGATCTCTGCTTCCCTCTGGTGGGGGTCTGAGTCCAAGCACTACCTTGGAGCAAATGGATTTTAGTGCCATCGATGCAAAGCAGGAGTACGCGTCTAATGCCACCGCGGTCAGCTACGGCCAGGCCATGTCTAGTCCTCATATGCAACACCAGAACCATTCTCCCAGCTTTTTCCTTCAGGATGCTTCTCAAACCGGTCAGACTCAGCAAGGGAGGTCAGGCTTGGGCCAGAAAACCCATCTGATGGAACATAACTCCCACGAATCTGCGGCTTACATGGGGCTACAGGTGGTGAAAACGGACTCTCCTGGCAGCAATGGCCACCTTCATCACCACCATCAGGCCCAGCATAGGGCCAACTGTAATGGAGGTTCGCCCACAGAGGGGCCTGGCCAGACTGGTTCTCTCCAGCTGCTTCAGTACCAGGGGCCTTTCCCTGGGATGGGCACGGAGCACGAAGAGGTGGTTGGTCTAGAGCAAGCCGGCGTGGTGAGTTCAGCTCAGACCGGAGCCACAGAGAATGGAGCCGAGAATCTGCTCAAGCCAGGGGACCACATTCAGGCATGTGGAGTAGGAAATGGAGACAGAGGGGGAGCAGAGCACTACCTGCAGCAGGCCTCAGACGGTGGTGGCGGTGCAGGAGGTGCGGGTGAAGGAGTGAGCATCCACAATGGAAACAACAGCAACGACGGCAGTAACCGCACCCAGCAGCAACTGCAGCCCCTCCTGCAAGGCACAAGTATGGTACAAGGACTCTACAACGCAGTGGGAGCCCACCAAGGTCTGGGTGGTGCAGCGACTAATGGAGGAGCAGGGGGAGCAGGCATGGAGATCAACTTGGACCACTTCGACATATCTTTTGGCAACCAGTTCTCTGACCTCATTAATGACTTCATCTCAGTGGATGGCAGTGGGACCGCCATGTCAGCTGGAGGGGCTCTGTATGCTCACCAGCTGGTCACAGCTCACAGCTCTGAAAACCAGAACACAGCCAGCGGGGCCCCTCAGCAGGCCCAGGAAGACGGAGGAGCCAGAGGTTCTGGCTACAACCCATCTGAGCTCTGCCTTCAACCCTGCTGCAGCCCCCAGTCTCTGAGTGGGGGTGCTGGTGCAGGAGGCAACACGGGAGAAGCTGGTTCATTGTCCTACATGAATGTTGCAGAGGTGGTCTCTGCAGCTGTTGCCCAGGGGGCTTTAGGAATGCTGCAGGCCACAGGTCGTCTCTTCATGGTCACTGACTACTCCCCGGAGTGGTCCTATCCTGAGGTGAGTCAGGATTTTCTTTACATGTTGTATGTCAGTTTTTAACGCTTAACATGGATAAATCCTTTTTATCTCTTATGGTTCTGAAGTTTTCTGATTCTGGTTCATTTTACCTGATTGAATATTTTAGTTTTGTTTTGTTTTGTTTCGTTACATTTAATAAATTTATTCATTTCATTTAAAAACAAAACAAACACTATACATACAACAAATAATACAAATCACAAATTAAAATAAAAAAAAAATCTTATTAATATCTGCTTCTTTTTTCCAAAAATAAATAAATTCAAAAAATAACAATCTTCAAATAACAAAACAAAATAAATATGAAATATAAAAACTTCAGCTCCTTCTTGAAACAACTGTTCTTATAAATGCACATTATATAAATTCATATTTCTTTAACAAACTAACTTTTATCATTTTCTTAAACGAATTTATTGAGCCAGCATTTTTATAATCACTTTCTAGATTATTCCACAATCTTATTCCTTGGACTGAAGTACATCGGTCCTTCAAATTTGTTAGAATTTTAGGCTGTACAAACATCTCTAGCCCCTTAAGATTATAAGAGTAAAGATATATAAGAAAATTATTGCTTTTTGCGCCTAAACATTTTTTTCCTCAGAGGAGATCAGCACAATTTTCACTTTTCAAAACCTTTTTTTTATTTACTTATTTTTGTTGTTTTCTGGGCCTTTCCTTGCAGTTTAAATTTCCCCTGGAATTCAACAACTGTCCTATACTATAAATTAAATAACTCGATAAAAAATTTGATTACCTAGTGATCATGATCTTACAACTAGTGATGGTACTTAAACACACTAAAACTATACAAACTAAATGCTAAGTACACAAAACTACACTTTAGTTCTAAAATCCAAACAAATTATTATTATATTATCACAGATTTCACAGATCACTCCACGCACTCCACTCTATCGCCACCAAACGTCATCAACTTTTGCATCTTTGTCTTCCTCCTCCTGCTGAATTTTTGGCGCTTGACAAATGACTTCCTGCCTCAGTCAGAAAGGAGGAGATGGTTGTTTGTGCGGCTCGGGAGAAGGCTGTGACTGATGGAGAGTTGAAGTGTTTTAACCCTGAGTCTGCCCATGTTTCTTGTTGCCTCGCACTGCTGCAACAACACATTTCAAAATGACAATCATTTACAGGAAAAAAGTCTCAGATATTTGTTATCAGAACTGTAGGTTTTACTTGGCCTATCAGCACAGTTTAAAAACTAATGTATAGTTAAAAGTCTTTTGAACACACAAAGTCATGCTGTGGTGAAAAGTTGGGTTAGCTGCAGAGCTGCTAGCTGGCAAACAGAGCAGCCGGCCAGGAATCACCTCTGGAGTAATTTCAGCAGACATTTTAGCACAGATACGGCTCGTAAATCTCTCCAGGTTGGATCATAAATTCTTTTTTTTTTTTTTTTGATTAAGGTCTTTTTTATTATTTTTAACATAACAACAAAACTAACAAAGATACACACAACAAAAATCCCTCCCACCCCACCCCTCCT
>JAUBOC010000181.1:6313973-6329545 GCA_032275365.1 Anablepsoides cearensis | reverse complement strand
TTAACAAACACAGGTGGAGCTGCGAACAGCCAATCAGAATGTAACAAGTTTACAGAGAGACCAGGAAATGAGCACAAAGGTATCAGACGTGCCAGGCGCCGCACTACCAAGGGCAAATGATAGTAAATCGTAACAGTTATCGGAGAGATACAAAGTGAAATGTCAAGACAGTATGAACTTGATAAATCAGCAGAGAGACATAATTATATTTCCAGCACACCACCTTATCCTAGCGCAAAAACATTTTGTCGAAAAACAGAAGTTTTTTCGAAGTTGATGTGTTTCCATCGAGCAAATTTATTTTCGAAATTCTAATTTGCGCATTTTCATGGTCAATGGAAACGCAGCTACTGTTATCATTTTGTAAACAGAGTGGTAGCGGTGAGCACTGAGCTTGTGGTGTACATCATCATCACACTGACGTAACATATGTCAATTAAAATTATTTCAAAGTCATATCGCCAGTTTTGAAAAGTTTTCTTTTGTGATATATAAATATATATATAAATATATTTAAAAATATCTTTGTAGTGTATTCAGTTGAATATAGGTTGAAAAGGATTTGCAAATCCTTGTATTCTGTTTTTTATGCTTTACACAACCTCCCAACTGGCCCAACTTCACTGGAATTGGTGTTGCAATAAAAATGTAAAATATTAGGAAATGTTTTAAAAATGTCTTAAATATTTCCAAAGTTTATTGGCTGAAAAGTGTCCTCTAAATATTTTAGTAAAATTATATGTAGAAATATTTTGTTGTTTATTTGCCTTAGAAGTTTTGTTTAAAGTGGGTCAACATTTTCTTCCTGACATACAATTGAAGGTCATAACCTACGTGTCTCCTATTTCCTTAGATCTTTGTACAATGAGCCTCTGACACCATCGTCCAATCCTAGCCTGAGCCCTGGGGGGTCTCCACTGAGTGAGGGCCCCCTGGACAGGTCAGCTGTCCCTTCTCTAGCTGACTGGAGTGAGTTCATCAATGCCTCCAACAGCAAGGTGGAGCGCGACCTGGCCCAGCTGACTCTGTCAGACCCAGAGCAGAGAGAGCTGTACGAGGCAGCCCGTCTGGTCCAAACTGCCTTCCGCAAGTACAAGGTACAGGCCCGAGGTTCAGGTCCGACACGCCCCCTGTCCTGTGCCTCACACTGATAGCATTAGTGAAATTAAATAGATTTGTTTTTGTGATTTTAGGGATGACTTTATGCTGGTCTCAAGCTGTGGAGTTCTAATTTTTGTGATGTGGTTTTATACGCCGTTTGTCTTCTGATGTACTGATTCTCATCATGGTTCCTACTGAATATGGAGTTCAGTCTTTATATTTGTGTCTTTCTGATTCTCTGCTCATAATCACATTACAACATTAAGACAACAAACTACTACGTTCTTTTAGCATGGGAAAGGTGGCTTGAGCAGAGCATGGCCTTGCTTAGTGGAGCTGCACCGCCCCCCCCCCCCCCATGTCCCCGCTGCACCTAGACCTTGTTATTGAGCTGCTGCGCTCCTCCTCTCAGCTCTTCAAACACCAGTTCTTTTTCATCCTGCCCAACCCCATTCCCCATCCCTCTGACAACCTTTACTGAGCTTTTACATGTCGAACTGTTCACTGTCGTTCACAGTTGTCTTTTGTGCTCGTCTGCCGGCTGATACCGTGATGGTTCTCTGTTGGGCAGCAGCCTACCCCCTCCACTCTTTGGTCCACAAGGCGTGGTCCTTATCTGGGGTGGATTTAAAAATTCTAGCCACCGCCACACCTCAGCAACCCTCTGATATCCTTTGTGGCAAAAACCAAGGTTCGGCTTAAGCCTCTGACCTGTCCCACTTTACTTCCCAACAGGGGCGGCCGCTCCGAGAGCAACAGGAAGTAGCTGCTGCTGTTATACAACGTTGCTACAAGAAATATAAACAGGTAGGCTCCACACAGCACGGAAGTCTGTCAGCCAGTGTTGCAGCTGAGTCTGAGTGCTTTTTATAGCCCATCATTGAAAGTGTTTTCCTTTTTCCTGTTTACAAGCTAACATGGATAGCCTTGAAGGTAACTTGTCGGTTGTATTATTCCATGGCATGAACGCGCTGGGCTGCTCCCGCGAAGCAAAGCCTGACGTGTTGTTTCTGTGCTCGTCTGCAGTATGCACTTTATAAGAAGATGACGCAGGCCGCCATTCTTATCCAGAGTAAATTTCGCAGCTACCACGAGCAGAAGAAGTTCCAGCAGAGCAGGAGGGCGGCTGTGCTCATTCAGCAGTACTACCGCAGCTACAAGGAGTTTGGCAGACTGAAGCCTCATCAGCGTGGGGCTGCTGCTGCCCTGGTGCAGCACAAACTGAGGTAACACTCAGGCTAAATATATTACTCCTGCTTCAAACAGTGGGCTACTGAGAAAAAACCACTCCATCATTCAACATAGCGGCAAAGTGACAGTTAAATTACTGGATACGTCTGATGAACTGATGAATAGTGACTGCTTTCAGTCGTTTATCAACACAATCATTAACGGGAAAAAAAAGCTTAAGAGATGATAAATGATAATTTGGTTTATTAAATACATTGAGCTTTGTAAAAAAATAATTTAGGACATTTTTCTTGTGTAATGAAGTTAGCCAGTAATGTAGTTTTATTCATAATTGTTTATAGAACAATAAGATTTTATCTCTATTCTTGTGTTTTTTAGGGGTAGTCTACTCACAAAGAGGCAGGATCAGGCTGCCAGGAAGATTATGAGGTTTCTACGACGCTGCCGCCACAGGTAGGCCCCAACAACACAGTGGAGATGAAAAACTACTGGTAAATTACTGCAACAGCTGCTTCTTGGGCTGTAGTGGTCCTTTATTTTTAACCATTGAGTAGAGTAGAAATATAATTTTACTTCCGCAGACATTCTTGTGCAAGATCACAAACTAGTCAAAGTTGCATCACCTCTCAGTAATTTCATTATTTTTAGTGTAGATGGATGCGCTTCTGCAAAAATTGACATTATCTGGACCAATTACCAAACAGTTATGACACAACAAATGTTCCCTCGTGCTGTAAAAACACCTACTTCCAATCTAAAGGTTAAAAAATACACAGCAAAAAACTCATTTTTTTATGATTGACTGTTCCTCCTGCGATGTGGACACAATAAAAGCGGTTAGGCTGCCTAATGGAAGCAGGAGTTTCCTTCAGCAGGAGGGAAGCTGAGTGTCTTTGTGGATGACAACGGAACAATAAGATACATGAAACTGCTAATTTAAATTTTCATAATGAAGATGAGCTGGTGAAAAAAATAATAAATGAGAAGTACATTATTTTGACTGGTGAGACTGCATTAATGCCGGAGCTGTTTGGGATATATTGGTGAAGGCACTATAAACTTTCTATGAACCTATCAAAATAGTTGTTGATATTTTGACTCCAGGTCATTATGAGCTCCGCTAAAGAGGAGCGTTCCTGTTCCCATTAAAAACAAAAAAGTCTCCAAATAAGGAAACATTGTATACTGTCTTAAAGTGGGCATGTCATGCTTTTAAATCCTTTTTCACATTTAAATCATTCAGTTGGGGTCTAAATTCCTCCCTATTGTAACTCCACAAGCCCTTCTTTCATTCCTTTTCGGAGGTGTGTCCCAGATCAGCTCGTTTTGAAATTTCCCGACCGGTTCATTCTGGATTGTTAAAGGGGTTTATGACTATATAGCAGCACTTTTTATTTACAAATTAATTGAAAGATGTCAACAAGGGAAGACTTGTCAATCCAGCCTTACATGACAGAGTCTGACCCAGAGCCAGAGGAGGATGAAGGAACCAAATTGTAGTTCGTCCAGACCTTATATGGCAGTTCTTACGCAAATAATTTGATGTAATAGTTCAGAAAACATCATAGAAAATAGAGAAAACTGAAAAATATGACCCAAACAGAATACAAAGTCATCTTTGCAGCACCAGGAGAATAAATTAAACTTTTCTGCAGACTCCAAACACACAACAAAATGCATTTAACAGCTAAAAAGACAGATTTACATGATATGTACCCTTTTAAAATTGTGTCTTACATTTAATTTCAAGTGTAAGGTTGAGAAAAACGAACCCTATGGCAAAGACAAGCTGATAAAATAACTATTTTTAGTTGAACAGCAGAACATATTTGTGCTGTGAAAGTGTCCTTCGTGTCTAGAAGAATATGTGATCATAAACCTATTTGGACTAAATTAAACCTAACATCAAAGGTTTGCCGTTTGAGTTTATGGAGTTTCTACTTTGGGAGCTTTTTTAATAAAACAATCTTAAATTAAGCCACTTTAGAATATATTACAATAAATGCCAGACTTCAAATCAATTGATTGATTGAGAGGTGAAAACAGTGATTTTGCACATGGGTGTACTCACTTTATTATGTGTTGTACTTTTAGTCAGATCATTTCTTTTTGTTTGTTCACAGTGAGGTGTTTGATGTATTTTTATTTGTTAACAAACCAGTGGTTAGAAATACCCCCAATCCTTAAGCTCCACCTCCCACCCCCACCTGTCCTCGCCCCCCCCCCTCCTCCACAGTGCCCGCTGTGTGCTAATAGCTGTCTGGTATTGTTTTGCTGTTTATGCTAAGCCCCTTGATGGACCATAGACTGTTCAAGCGGGTGAGTGCAGCCTCAGCAACTCAGTTCATGCCTCCCCTCCTCTCTTTATCTCCTCTACCTGTTTATTCCTCACACCCCTCTCTCTCTCTCCTTTAATCCTCCCTGTGTCTCTCTCTTTCTCACTCTTTAATAAAATAATAATCTCAGTAATACGAAGTCCCGGTCTCGGTGCTCTCTTCTTCCATTTCTCATTTTCTCCTCTGCTCTTTCTCTCCCACCTCCCCACCCAGCCCTCCTCATTCTCCATCACTGTTGCTTGATGCCTGCTTGCATGAAGGCTGCCGACTGGAGCCACAGGTGGACTGAGAGGCTCAGATTTAGAGCAGAACCTTTCTCAAACTAACAAAACGCTTCTGAATGATGATCCCACTGCAACACTTACCGGACACACGTCTTTGATTCTTTCTTTTTTTTTTTTCTATTTATTTCAACTCTCTGTCGTTCTCTTCTCGAAAATGACACTTTGTTGTGTTTTTGTTTTTATTTCAGCTTTGTGTGGTTCTGCACATGGCCAGTTTCTGAGTACAGGAAGCTTTTTTTTTCTTTTTCTTCTCTCAACTCTGTTTTTATCCTGCTGCATGTCAAGTGCTGACAACTATGGGCCTTGCTCTTTCTACTTTTAGGCATGCTCTGAACCTGCTGTTTTTGAAGTAGTTGTCTCTCTGGCTGGCTGACTGTATGCTCTGTTTCAAGCCACTCCACAGACTGCGAGGGGGGAACCTAACCATCTAATTTTTTTCCCAAAAGCGCACATTTTAAGCCTCTTGTCCGCTACGTCTGTGACCATTTTTTTAAATATATAATAGGAGTATTAAACTGCATTTTGTGCTTTGACCTGTTTCATTCAGGGAGAGGTTTGATTTTTTTAATATACTATTCATAAGTCACTCAAACTAACTAAATATCTTTTTACAGACACGATATCTGTAAAAAAATGCTATTATATACATTAAAATGGTGTTCCAATCACACTTTTTACTTTAATTGGGAATATTATAATTTTATTTATTGTATCTAAGAACATTTTAGCCTATCAGTGTGATTTTATTACTGTTTAGGTGTCTCGTTTTCTAAATTTCAAAGTAAAAGTTGAATATCCGATTTCATTTCAACTCTTAACACTGTTTCCCTCCACAGAGCAGGAGTAGTTCCTGATGACCATGTTCTTGTCTGAGCAGTGTCGAAAGTGTCGGGCGCCCGTTTGCGTCTGTGTGTGTGTGTTCTGATGAAGCCGCTCCTGCGCTGCGTGGTGTACTTACGGCCCCTTGTTGGTCTCTGTGTTGCAGGGTGAAAGAATTGAAAAGGGCCAGGGAACATGAGACCCCTCAGAAGAGCCCCCTTGCGAAGTGACATCACTCTCCCGACTCCTCTCTTTCTTTTTGTTTGTATCTGAGACAATTTACAAAAGAACAGAACATTTCAGCAAAAAAAAAGGGAAAAAAGAAAAAAAGGGGGAAATAAAAAAGAAAAGAAAAACATCAATGCAAGCATTGCTATTATTACAAGAGCAGTGCTACTATTACATGTACAACAGCATTTTTTTCCCACACATCTGTTTCCACGGACTTGATTTTGGCGGAAGAGCAGCAACTTCTACTGGACTATAAACTAACAGGACCGGTGGGGAGGTGCAGAACATCGGCTTTGTGGTATTTTTTGCACTTTTTCATGGATTTCCTTGTGTTCTCTGGATGTGAAATATGTTTGAACGGCGAAGAAAGTCAATGTGGGACAGGTGGATTGTTGAGGACCTCAGGAGATGTAAAAGTTTGGGCCGCTGCAAGAAATCTCAGAAGATGAAGAAACCTCGCGGAACCCCCACCCCCCCGACTCCTGTTGAATTCCACGTTTTATTTTTTAGGTGACCAATTTAATTTATTTAAAGACCAAATACATCGATAAGCCACTCGTCCACTTCAATCTGCTCCTGTTAAATTAACGTTTTCTCTTGTCCATGCGTGCTCTACCCCACCAGTCTGCCCTTGTGGGTAGAGCTCCAAATGAATGTAGTGAGGATCAAAAACACAGAGGCAAATTAGGGATAAAATATTTGTTTTAACATTTCTTATAAAAAAATACTATGCTTTATCGTATATATAGATATATATATATATAGTCACTTTACTACTTGAATTTGTTTCATATTGTCCAATGTATTTCTTCCATCATTGTCAATGTATTGGTGATCTGTATCTTCAGGCTATATGTTCTTAAAATCCAACCAAGAGAAAATGCATGACTTCTTGGGAAGAAATGTCTTTGCTTGTGTGCTTATGGCCTAGTCTTTCAGCCTCTCCTCTGATTTTCATTCTTTCTTTCCACTTTAGTGGCCCCACACATCCATGTCCTCCTTTATTAGAGCCTCTTTTGTTTCTGTAATTAGGCTATCTCCATGTTGTCCTGTTTATTATCTCCATTTGGATTGTTCATTCAATCACCCCTCTGAAACCTAAAAGAGAAAAAGATTCCCCGTTTTGTGTTGTAATTGTCATGCAGGTTGTTAATGTTTGTTTTTTTCTTTTTTTTTTTTTTAACGAACTTCAGAGCCTGGGAAGGCTTTTGGAAGGGAAGATCACATACATTGCCTTGACGTCTTAGAGATTCTTTGAGGGGTCCCTAAGCTTGTCCCAAAATAGGGGGTTTGACAAATCCATATTTTTGACAATTGAGTGATTTCTGTAAATAAAGAAGGCTGCAAGATGTGTAGGAAAAAAATAGTAATAACATGTTCCCTATGGGGGATTGTATTTTAGAAATATATTATTTTATTCATTAAAAATGGGTCAAAAACAGGAACAAGACAAAAACAGAATATTTGTATAGTTTTGTTTGAATGCCGATAAAGTATGGTTGTATTGTTTGTATATAGTGTAAATAGCTGGGATAAAAATGAGCTACGTGCATGAAAAGTATAAACAGAGTCAAAGAACAGGAAAGAAAAAAAAACAACAAAAGCAGTAGTGGCTATGCTCTGTAAAATGACAAATATTTCACTATTAGAGTATTTCACTTTATTTTGATTGTTCTGGAGACAAACATTTTGCTAAAGCATGATATTAATACATATAAAAAAAAGTTTAAAAATAATGTATTTAGTGTTAGGAGAGGTCTTCAAAATTATCTTTAAACCACTATAGTTACGTTCATTTTGTTTTGTTTTGTTTTTTTTATTCGTTTATTTTGGGCTCCCAATAAACTTTTGCCAACCGTGCCAAGATATGTGATTGCTCAATAGTTTAAGACGTTAATTAGGTCAAACTTTTTTTTTGTTGTTTTTGCAGAACAGATGATTATACAGTGACGTCATAAACACTCGCACTGAAAACCGTAAAGTCACAAATGGTGACAAAAAAACAAAACAAAACAACAAAAGCAAAAACAAAGAGGTACACAGAATGCAGAGAGTCTTTAGGTCATCACATCTCCATCGTCCACATCCGCGCAGCTTTCATCCATCACCGGATTTTTGTTGTCACTGAAAATGGAATGTGCTACACGATTATTGAGGTATCTTTGTCTAAACGTAACGATTGTAAAAATCAAAAGGAGCCTTGCTGATTGGATTCCTGTAAACCAGTCTGTGTTATTACCCTCAATCAAGAGAACAGATGAAATGTTTAGAAATGTACGATGTGGCACCAAGTTCAGATTTCAGGTTTCATAGGTTGGTACTCATTGTAAACTGGTGGCATAATGTATTGGTGTAAAAACATGTTGTGTTTTGCCAGCACCTTGTGTTCAGCATTGAAAACTATGAAACAAACTGTACGTAACAATGTTCCTTTGTCATACAAATCAATGCACTTGAAATGTGATTCCAGCCAAGAAGGTCCTGAAAGAGTTTCTATCAAATGTCCATAAAAAACTCAATGAGCATCAATCACTGCAGTATCTAATGTGTTACATTTAAGAAGAATGAAATGTATATTGTATTCTGGATAATAATAGCGTATGTTTAGACTGAGAGGAAATAACATAAGATTTGTTAAAGGTGCCTCTTGGCTGCTGTCTAATTCCTGAAAAAAAAAAATCTTACCAGAAAGTGTGAACATGTGAACATTCAGCCAAGTGCCACTTGAAAATGTTTTTCTTTTTTTTCTTACAATTTTGAGTTTTTCTTTAAGTCATCATTAGGTGTTGCTGTTTTCTTTTTTTTTTTTGTTTGTTTTTTTTTTTGTTTTAGATCTCATGTTCTCAATTGATTGGTTGTTTTCTTCTTAATGTAGAAAGTGCCTATTCATGTCCTCACAACACCAAATCAGATTGATTTCAGTGCACCTGACCTCTAGGGAATGGTCACCCACAGAGCGTGCTGTGTCCTCTGCATGAAGCCACACCGTCACCACCATCGCACCATTCACACTCACCAGTCAGTCAAACATCCTGCCACTACTTTTATTTTCCTGCCCTCCTTCATTTTCTACTGGGACGGCTTGTTTAGAAACGCCACTACTGGGGTTTGTTGCCTCGCACTCATACTCTAGGCAAAAAAATAAAATAAAATAAAAAACTAAAGGGGGGTAAAGGATTTAATATGCTTGCATGGGTAAAATAGCCAACAGGGTGACAGAACTGCACCTATAAGCATGCTTATTTTCTTTGAACTGGTAGTCAGGTAGACATGTTAAAGACACACCGTTCTGCACAATGAGGAACAACCAGGTACGGTCACGGGTTTTTCAGAAACCTGTGACTGAAAGGCAAACGTACAAATAAAGCCACTGAACATTAAGCAGCTACTGATGGACACAACTCAGAGGAAGCAGTAACTATTAAGATGTTTTCTTTGCTTATTATTTGTTCAATTTAGGACAAAAGGACAAAGTTAGAGACGTTATTATGATGAAATTAATTAACTTATAGCAAATAAGTATTTAACCGAAGGGAGACACTCGATTACATATATAAAGCATTGCACAGCACACATTCAGACATGTCAGGATGTCAGTTTCATGTGAACTGAGTTGATGACGGCAGCATTTGTTCACCTCCCTTCTGTATTTTACTCAGGGTGCCAAAATGGGGAGGAGGAAACAGAGCAGGACATGTGATTCACATCAGAGGGAGCTGGGAAAACCTTACAGCAGTGCTTTCTGATAATAAAAAAAAGAAGAACAGGCAGGTTCACTATCGGGATGCTGAAATCTTTCAAATTAACGAGTATAATATAGTCCATTTCCTCTCAGTAACCTTGGACATGACAAATACTATTGAAGCCCTGGAATAGAGTCAATTCCTCTGTATCTCATTAAGATAAATGATTTGACGTTCGCTCGTTGAAATCTGTCAGATCATTGTACGGCTCTGGCCACTTCTTTAGGCCCTTTCATTTATCTAGGTGACAAAGTGTAGAAGCTATTTAAGATTGAGAGTGTCGCTCTGTGAAAATTGCACCTACAAATCTTCTTTTTACTGCCATTTATGAGGTGGGGTGACAGGTTAGCTGATGGGCACTCCCGATTCTTTAGCGAACAGCATCATCAGCTTCGAGATGTTCTGGGAAATGACCTGAGAATCTGCCTTTCCTCCTCTTCTTATGCCGAAGCACCCGAACCAGAGAAAGGTAGGCGCCTCAGGACAAACAGAACAGAAGCAGTTTTTTTGTTTGTTTTTTTACCCCCCACAGTCGGGCCCCCCCTTTGACATGGAGCAATAACAAACAGTTTTGTGGAGACCTATAGGCCTAGCAGAGTTTGAAATGATTGGACACATGTAGTCGACTTACTCTTATGCAAATGCCAGTATTGCAAGACAAGCATTCAGTAGTTTATGAACAGCAATTATATGGCACCCTTTACCGAATTGCACGTTTTCATCAATTCCAAACTGAGAAGAAAAAAAAAGGCCCTGCTTTGATAGAAAGTTAGGGGTCCTCGACACTTTGCATGTGAACTAGTGTTAGATCTCTTTTCCTCTCCTCTATAGCTGTCTTTCTCTCTGTCTTTTCCTGTTATGTGACCCAGTTTTTCCTCTCTGCTCCCGACCCTCAAAACGTTTCATCTCCTCTCGGTTCTCCTAATGTGTTTTTGCTTTCCTCCCCTTTTTCTCCCCTTTCTCTTGTTTGTAAGTTTTATTTTTGTAATTGTGCATGTACAAGCGTCACTGACTCAATGGATATGTTTAAAGAAAAAAAAAAACAATTTTAAAAAGAGATTTCAGCTGCTGAAGCCATGCAAAACATTTTGAATTGCCCTTAAAATATGGAAGATGTTTTCTGAATGCTTTATATTCTTTCTGCTGTAAAATAATAAAAAAAAGGAAAAAATGGAGAAAACTTGAGAACCAACCTTGCTCCGTGTTCTTCCTTTCTTGTTCACTTTTCATTTAAGCAGGATTAATGTTCTCAGCAGCGCCATTTATCAATAAAGACAACTGCAGGTGCATTATTTATTTATATTACGTTTTTTATTTCTACTAAACAGTGTTCTTTACCCTTTAATTTTTACAACTAAAATATGTGATCAGAAAACTTTAAAGAGTAACACATGTAAGAACCATGAGACTCAAGTCTCAAATCAGCAGGTCTGACTCAGATTTTTTAGTTAGTGAAAATACAGTATGTGTCTGTATAATTAATGCATGGATGGTGTTATTCATTGTGTGTGTGTGTCTGTGTGTTAGTTCAAGACATTTTAGTACAAACTTGTGCCTTGAGTAAGTCAGCAATACTTTATTTTACACACAGTATTTCCAGAAACACTCAGAGTTTCCATCTCTCTTCCTGAACTGTTTTCGGAAGCCCAGACTGTACGGTTTTAACAGACTTTGCTTCTCCAATATGACCTAAATGAAAAGATAAAGCAGTTATATGGTGCATTGTATAGCACAGAATATACAGTATAATTTGTAAGAACAATGACAGCATTTTGTTTATTTTTAACTAGCCCCTTTTAGAAAACTCACCTCTCTTTTGATCCCCCTCGGCAGCAGACCTGTTGTTCCAGCACCTGAGAGGATATATACAGACATGAGGTACGTTTTAAAAGAATCGTGGAAGCAAAATTCACTAACTTTAGCAAATATAGAGCGGTGTCACTGGGGCTGCTAGCAACAGAAACGGCGACACGCGTTTGCAAGTCTGTGCGTGTTTCTTACTGTCTCTGTTAGATAGAAAAGTGGAATATCTGAAACCGGCTCCGTCCTGTGGAGGGAAGGTTTGCTCCGAGAGAGAGAGATCGTGCAGTGATCCGATTCGCTGGTCCTCCGCGGATACTGGGGACAACAAAATAACCACACACGTGGTTGAGGAGAAGAAATGAAAAAAAACACCGGACTATTATTTTAAGTCTTAACTCACACTTGTAATCCCATATCGTTAATAAAATATATAAACTTAGCACAGAAAGTGAATAAATTTCTGTTTTGGAGATTATCTTCTCTTGGCATTAAATCCTAGCGGGCACATGGGGTAGAAACTCAAAGCAAGCATCAATAACTACAGCAAAATAAGCTGTTTGGTAGAGAATATTTGGCTAGATTTTCATGTGCGCAACCCACATACTCAGCTCTACTGCTCATTCCACAAATGCATGTTCCTTACAAATGTGGCACCATTTAAAAGGGAAATTAACAGGCTTTCCAAAGGTATAAGACTCATTGCCAAGAAGCATTGTTACAACAAAGAAATCATCTACCAAACACAAATTTTCTTACTTTTTATTGTTAGAACAAAACGTCTGACAATAAAACTTGCAAGTGAATGTTGGTAAATAAATAAATGAATAAATCTGTACTGATCACTGCCGCTCTCAGATAATTTAAGTCCAAGCTTGTAGCTCTGCTGACATTAATCATTACAAGTTCAGTTATATAACTAAAAATATTCCTAATGCAGCTGAACTGATTAACCAGAACACAGATAGGTTTCTATCCTTTACTCACCAGGTCCTGGGTAGGCCATCTCATCAGATTCTGTGATGGGGTGGGCAAACAGTGGTCCCGAGGCCACAAGCACAAACATCCAGCAAAGGAGATGGTTGCACCTCATCACTGTTGGACTCTGTTGTTTCAAGCGGTTCTGATTTGCACACAGGTCCACAGGTGAAGACTGCTGCACGCTCGACCAGCACCGACAGTTTTATATGCTTCCAGCTTCTCATGCCTGGCACACACATACTTCTGATCGCCGTAACAGCCATCAGAAATATGCAGCCGCGTCTTTTTCTCACTTGTATAAATCAACAGGTGAATTACAGACTTAATAAACGGACCCGCGTTTCAAGGGCACACTTTGTTTTATTTACCACCTTTCTGGCTTGATGAACCGTTTTTACAGCCTTTAAAAATGATATTGAAACAGGTGCATGAAGTGTGATGTCACCCACTTCCTCGGGGAGCAGGTGGCTGAGATGCGGGGCAGATAGATCACTTTGATCTTTATGCGCCCTGTTCATTAAATTCTTGGGCCATTTGACTTCTCTCGACCTAAAACTCACAGCACACAAAATAGAGACGGTTCCTCATAAATATGAGTAACTACTTAATCAGAGGCTCACAGCAAAATGTTCATGACCTTGTTGTCTATGAATTGTCTGACATTTTAAATCCATTTAGGACAGAGGAACATTTTCACCGCATCACAAATTCAAACTGATTGATGCGCAATATTTAGAATCCTGCTTTGCGTATGGTGTTTGATTTGTGCTTTTATTTTGTCTTCGTCATCCAAAGCAAAACTTTGAGTCAGGATCATTGATGAGGGTAAAGACAAGACAAGTTAGATGTCTGTGTTTGTGTGTACAGCTTTAGTATAAAGCCAGTGATGTGAGTGTTCACCCTCCCATATGAAAATAAGGGCAGATAAAGAAATGGCATTTGATTTTATGGTTGGGAGGCCACAGCTTCCATTAGCTCTCTTGAAGCCGTTAAGGTTCCATTATGTGTTAGTCAAATGCTCGCTGTCAACTTCAGATCATTTGAACATCCAATTAAATGTTGTCTCTCATCTGAGGTTTACGCTACAAAAGTTTTCATAATATCACCAATGTTTCTGTTACATTAGACACTATATTAGGCTAGAATGTTTGTTCCAACATCTTTAACAAAAATGAATTAGTTGTGCCACTGCTTTTGGAATGCAACAAATAAACATGTAGATTTATCTGTTTCTTTCCATTTTTAAATAAATACAGAAAGTAACAACCAAACTTTCTATCTACTTGTAACATAGATTTAAATTAAAGATAAAGCTCACCATGAATGTCTGTGATCTGAAAAACAAACACAGTAATACACAGCTTAAAAAACATGGGACTAATGACTGAGCCTTGTAGTAATACACAGCTTAAAAAACATGGGACTAATGACTGAGCCTTGTGGGACTCCATAAAACATCAGGTGATACATTATTACATCATTTTGACAGACCGGTTTGTAAGGTTTGAGAAACATAATCACCTTTATTTAACGATGTGATGAAGTAGGGCCTCTGTGTGTGACGTTTGCATGTTTTCCTGGTTTCCTAGACTTAAAACATGCATGTTAGATTAACTGGTAACCAATGGCGGGCAGCAATAATCTAAAAATTAGTTCCATTAGCCCTAAAACACTAACACTAACCTAATTTTAAAGCACTAATGCACTGAATGTTTTGGCAAAAGCTAATTCTAAAGCACTAAAATAACCCAGTCAACCCATGAACATTCTCAAAAAACATGAGTCACATGTTGTCATGTTGCTCTCTTAAGATTTATCATTGATATTCCACAGCTGTGTTTGGGTTCATATATTGTCACTTGGTGGATAAGTGACACATATGAACAAAATGTGTGACAGCTTTCACTGTTAACATTAACGTTGATCATTAACATTTATAAACCTCAATTAGTGCTTCTAAATTTAGCCTATAAAATTAGCAAGTGCTAATCCACTAAAAAATATTTAAATTAGCAAAAGCCCTAAAGCCCTAATCAGGAAATTAGTTCCACTAGTGCTTTAGGGGAACTGTGCCCACCACTGCTGGTAACTAAATTGTACATATTAATATGCTATGTATTGACATCAATGCATAATCCCATGCAATGACAAAATATGTGCTCTGCATTTGACCCCAGCGGGCAGCTATGTAAGCACCTAGGTAGCTTAGGGACTAGGTGTCTTGCTCAAGGACACCGCGAGGTGGGCTTCCTGGTCCCAAGACTGTACTACCACTGCAACACAGCTGCCCCTTTTTTTTTTTCTTTAAATATGTTGTGAGGATTGCGGGCAGAGGAACAGACCCGGGTGCAGGCAGGTGAAAAAGGTAACAAAAAGCTTTAATATAAAAAAAAAAGGCTGACGAGGCAGCTCAAACTCTCAAGTACTCACGGATAAAGAACACAGAAAAACCACAGTACAAACAATGATCGGACACAGACTGAACACAGGACCCAGAATATAAAGCAAACTAATTAGGGACAACAAGAAACACCTGAATATCCTAAAATTGTTTACCTTAAAATCATCAACTCAGAAATACTTAGTCAAAAATAATACTCACAAACCTGGCTAACATGAAATTATTCAAGCAAGTCAAAAATCATTTGATATTCACCTAAGCAGTGTTGTATAAGTAAGTGATACTTGAGTAAAAGTACAAGAATCTTACCATAAATTTACTTTGGTAAAAGTTCAAGTCTACTTTAAGAATATTACTTGAGTAAAAGTCTTAAAGTATCTAATATATTTTGTATTTAAGTATCAAAAGCAAATTTCTGTCATAAAATGTACTTAAGTATTAAAGGTAAAAGTATTGAGTAAAAGTGAGTGGCTAGGCTTCCCAAAATGACATTTATGGGAGGTGATACCCTCAAAAAAACTTTTTCTAAAGGCCAAAATGCCTATATCGTCATATAAAAATGTTCATGTTAAAAAAAAATAGTAGACTTAGTAGAAACTAGTTTGTTTCAGCTTTTGTGTGTGTGTGTGTGTGTGTGTGTGTGTGTGTGTGTGTGTGTGTGTGTGTGTGTGTGTGTGTGTGTGTG
>JAUBOC010000181.1:6250417-6267194 GCA_032275365.1 Anablepsoides cearensis | reverse complement strand
AGGTGTTGCAAAATGAGCTGTGGCAGGTTTGCTCCACAAGGGGGCGGTAGTGGAAGCTGGCTGAGAACAATAAAATCATCAAAAGGGCTGACAGCCAAACAGCAGGGAGCAGTCCATAGAGGGCAAGAGAGAGGCGAGATGTCAAACCCTGGATAAAGAGATACACCGAGACATGACAGATTGCATGTTCTCAATATAGAGCCTCGGTCATTTTGCTCTCATGCTGCAGTGGCAACAGCTTCAGCCTCTTCTGCCCTCCCTACTAAATTTAGCAGGGGGACCTCTCCCTGGCAGGAGCAGTGATATTTTATAATCTGCCAGTTTTAAGTGAGCGTCCGATCTGGGGGAAGCTGTGAAGAAAAAAACTTTCGCTTTCTGACCTTTGAAGTCACCGATGTGTTTTTGGGTTCAGCGTGTCTTTATTAGCTCGGTATGGATGACTGCTCTGAGTGACTGAACACAATGGGCCTCACTGAGTGCAAGTATTCGCCTGAAGATGTTTATGCAGCAAAGGCTATTTCAAGAATCAGCAGCACTGACGGCACTGCGAATCATGTTTACATAGATGGGTGGACTAAAGCCACACTTCATGGGCGTGTGGGTGGGAGGGAGGGAGGGAGGGAGCAGACGAACAAGTGGGAGAATTTCTCACACTCTTCCACGCGGTCCAAGATTAATGCTTCAGCACGCGCGTCATGCTGTATGTTCACACCTATCAGTCACCTACACTTCCCATACGAGCTGATAATGATGATGACTTTCACTGCTGCACTGTACGGTTTAATTAGCACGTATGGCCCTCTGCTGAGGAAGGAGTGGGGGAAAAGCCCAACGAGTGCACTGGACTGTGAACATGAAAACATCTGCAGACATGTCTGCGTGTTGCCGTGCAAATACAACAAGCGGCGGACAGCTTACTTACTGGAAGGAGGGGGGCCGTGAGTCTCCGATGCCCCCCGTTCTTTCGAGGGGAGGGGGAAGCTCCGGATGGCTCTCTGTGCACTGAGACCCTCCATCAGAGTGTGCGCTCTCTGCTAGGACCAACTAGGAGTCATTGAGTAAAAAAATACAAATAAAAAGTTAATGATAAATAACAGAGATTGAGCTTTGAGGAAAAAAAAAACACAAAAACATATATTTTATAACAATATATATTTCCCATTAAAACATCAAATGTAACCAGAGCTAAAAACAACAACAACCATACACACTGAGGCTAGAGCCATGAAGGGTCACAGTTCATGAGTACAAGTAAACACAAAAAGGACTAAAAATAAGCCAGGAAGAAAAACAACTACAGACACTGTGTAATCAACACAGAAATTAAAAACATTTCATTTTATTAAGCAGAGTGTGTGTAAAGTAAGACTGACTATAATCCATCCTTTTATCCGAGTCTAAAAATGAAATCTAAAGCAGACACCCAAACAGCTGCATGGACTGAGATTATTCTAAAGCAAGCTTTAGGATTTGCAGGTGTCCCTTTGGTGACACAACATTTCTGCAGGAAGCACACTTTCTGCCACTTTTAAAGAATACTAATATTTCTGAAATAACCATAAGCCTCTGTTTGGCTTCTGTTTAGTTCCTGACTCTGCAGTCCTCAAGAAAACTGTTTTTAAAAAGTATTATTTGGTTTTATAAAAGTTTGCACTAAACAACTTAAGAATTCATCTATGCATTTATGTCTCTTTATACTTTATTTTATTTACCGTTATTTAATACTGGGTTATGATCAGCACTCTTATTTCCAAACAAACTGCAACGTGAAATTTGCTCCATTATTTTACATGTAAAATAAATAAAACATTAAATATTAGGGGTGCACCAATAATTTATCGCGCCCATTTCCTCAACTTTGGGAGATCAGAGATCGGCCGATCTTTAGACAAGATCGGCGGAGAAGATCGGCGGAAGAGATCGGCTTTTCTACCACCCCAAAAGTCTAAAAATCAGCCATTATCCTCTTTTGCTCTGCTGTGAGCACTATCTAATATCCAGTTAAGACAAGTTTGTATTGTTTCAAGGGTATTGTTCAAGATATATTCCAGTAAAACAACATTTGAACATTGAAGTTGTATTGTGATTTTATAATATCTGACAGTGTCAGCTATTTAAAAAATCAGTATCGGCCAAAATCGGAATCGGCAGGTCAGATTTTTTTAAAGATCGAAGATCGGAGATCGGCAAGAAAACTGGAATTGGTGCACCCCTATTAAATATATTTTAAATGCTACGGACAGTCAGACCACGCGACCAGCATCAGCTGATACATTATGGGCAGTGCTCAAATCAGTTCATATAAACTTACTGTGTGTTTTTGTGTGATCAAAATACGTAATTTAAAAGTAAAAACTGTCCTTTTAGCAAATTTAAATATGTCATATTTTTAATGTGCAATCAGGATGCTGCTTATCACATGAAGCATGTGGCAGTCAGATTAAATCTGTAGCTCATACATGACAGGTGCTTTGAACACTACACATTCTTTTAAACTAGAAATATAAAGTGTCTGAGATACATCTGGGAGAATTTATTCTGGCGTGTTTAAGGTCTTTTAAAACATTATAAACAAACAAAGTTTGACAGTTTGTCAATCAACTAGCAGACCTGTCAGTCGTTGCAGCCTGCAGTTCCAGTTATTTCTACACAGTTGTGACACAAAATACATTTTCGTAAATTTAGAGCAAATTTAATAAAGCCCATAATGAGTAAACTGCTGGAAGCTTATAATGTGAAAGGGGGATCTATTAACAGTTAAGTCATGAAGATGCAGAGGTTTAAATGAACTCTACAACATGATGGAGTGAGATCTTATTCAAACACAAGTCAACTCATTACCTGTTATTGAATAAGAGTCTCTAACAAGTGCACATTCAACACTGTGTGCTTAATCCTGACCTCCAACCTCCCCATGGAGGGAGACTAACACAATAATGACTTTTTCCTCTGTGATCAATAAAGTAAAGCATCCCTTTAAAATAAATGCTATAAAGAAATAAAAAAGACAAGGAAGAACACAAACTCATCATGAAGATTGAAACCAGTCTGCCAAACTAAATAAAATGTCATTGTTTGTTTGGATCAATATTTAAAGGCAAAACATTGATGAAGATGTAAATCTTCCTCTAAAGCAGGCAGACTCGTTCCATTTTAGTTTATTGTTCCCACAGGGGAACTCGAGTTTTCATTGGTGTTTACAGCCCGTAACAACAAAACTCTATAACTCTGCATTATTCAATGGGGTTGTAGATATGGGTAACTGTGGTAACAGTAGTAAATATAACAGTGTTAATGTCTAATGGAAGTCCTCACATGTTTACAGCCAAACAGTGAGATCAAGTTTTTAGCAGCCTCTGTGGAGGCGTTACATGGCTGCATCTGAATGATCTATGAGCTCTCCACGTATCTTTGGTTACAGCTGAGGCTTTGCCGTAAGCAGAAAGGCGAGAGGGGAAGCAGGGCAGCACCATCTATCTCACTTACCCAGGACACTACCCTCCCGTTGAAGCATGGCAGCTTGGCGTTGTCATCGGAAATCTCCTCTTTGACGACCCTGGAGAGGAGAGGAGACAGGTACGGTCAGTGGAACGGAGCAGGACACTGTCTGCATTGCTGATGCACAAAACAACATTCACAGTTTTATAGTCACACTTTCAGCATTGATGTCCACCAACTTTGTGTCCTTAAAATGGGTGAGCTCAAAAAGCAGCAGTGATGCTACTGAGTCTGTATGTGTGACTACTGCCCATCAAGGCAGTCTGCCAAGTTGCACCATGCAGGATAGTAGCCAAATATTTAAAATAATGCACAGATCATGTTTATTACTATAATTTTATTATTATTATTACTATAAAAATAAAGCTGGTTACCAACATGGATAAATTTGGTTTTACCCTTTGATTAGGGAAATAAAACCCAAAACAATTTGATCTTATAATAAATGATAAAAAAATTAAAAAGAAAATTACAAAAATGTCAATAAACTTTAAGCCCCACATTCAAAATATTGTGAAGAAACTTAAACTGGGCTTCTTTTTTCAAAATAAAATTAATTTTTCTTTTAATGTTAAAAAGCAACTTGTCACAGCGACATTTTTACCCATTTTAGATTATGGAGACTTGTTATATATGAATGCCTCAGCACAATATCTTCAAAAAAATTGATCCTGTCTATCATGCTTCCTTGAGGTTTGTTACGAATTGTAAAGCCTCGACTAATCATTGTGATCTGTACACTCGAGTGGGATGGCCTTCTTTGTCCACCAGGAGGTTGGGACATTAGTACACTTTTATTTATAAGGCTTTGCTTGGGCTGTTACCATCTTACATCTGTGATCTAATCCCATGAAAAAGTGTTGATTCATACTCTTTGCGTTCAAATGATAATTTCTTGCTCTCTGTCCCATTTCTCCGCACAGAATTGAGAAAAAAGGGCCTTTGTTCACTCTGCTCCATGAAACATGTTGCAAAAAGACTGGAAGTTAACTGAACTGATCCCACTGAGCACCTTTAAGTCCAGGTTGAGGGCATTAGAGATGACTTCCTTGAATTGTGAATGTTTTTAATAGTGATTGTTTGTTTGTCTTTTCATTGTGTAACTCTATGTAAATGTATATTTTTTGCTGCCTCTTGGCCAGGACTCCATTGAAAAAGAGGTTTTTAATCTCAATGGGACTTTCCTGGTTAAATAAAGGAAATCATCAATCAATAAATAAATCAATAAAGGAATAAATGAAATTCACTCATTGATTTTAATTGTTGGTTGACAATAAAAAAAAACAACTAACAAGCTAGCCTTGAAAATAACGAAGGTATAGCCTCAGAAAAGATTGAAAACAATTTGACCATAGGGACAAACTAATGCGTGTCATGGAATTAGCATCACAGGTGTCTTCAATCTTGTAATCAGTCAGTCTGCCTATTTAGTCAGTCAGTCTGCAAGTACTGTGCTGTTCAGTGTCGATGTGTACCACACTGACATGGACCACAGAAAACTGAGAACAGAGTTGTTTTAAGAGCTGATAAAAATATAAAAATATCAGCAGCTTTATGTTCCTGACTATAGTTGCATATTATCCACAAGACTGAAGCCAAACTCCCTCGATGTGACCACAAGACAATAACTGATGACAAACTGAAGAAACTTATAATACAAATGGTTATCAAAGAGCCCTGAACAACAAGAGATTTGAGGTGAATCTTGAGGGTACGACGAAATCTCAAGACTATCAAGGCATTCTGGAGCTAAATGTGCTGCCCAATGTCTGAAAGCTGAGTCTGCCTCAGTCACCAGTTGTGGGTCCTCCAACAGGATATGATCAAATCCACACAAGCATGGCTAAGAACAAAGGATGTTTCTGAAGTGTCCTTCTAGTAGCCCTGATATGAACCCTATTGATCATCTGTGGAAGGAGCTGATAATATAAACTGGAGGAGTCCTTTAAACCCGAGACAGCTGGAGCTGTTTGCTCACAGAGGGGGGCAAATTACCTGTCGGAAGGTGTAGAAATCACTTGACTGTTTCAAAAGGTTGTGTAACAAAACATTGGTACCATCCTTATTGTCAAGGTCAGATTTAAGAAGTGATTTTCTTTGGTTGATTTTAAGGTGATTTTTCTTCTTCTTTTTTTTGACAGCACCAAATTAGTGACCACAGTTTTTTGTTTTATTTTCTTTCATTCACAAAAGGGTACAAACAAATGTATCCACGACTGTAGCTAAATAGACAAAAATAGAAAAAAAGTCATTTTAAACCAAAATGGAGCATGAGTATGAAATAACTCTGGGTCTTATTGTAGATCGATGTGTCTGTGTGAATGTTTTATGAGTGTCCGTAGGTAGAAAACGCCTCAGAGCTGCTGCAACAGGGTGTCAGAGAGCCGAAATGTGTATTAATAGAGTCATCTAGTGTGAAAGCCTTCCTCGGTGAGTTCGTCTTTGGCTGTAAACTCTCTACAAAAATACCTCACGGTTACCCTTTGACCTGCTGGGACACAGTTTAGCTGCAATCCGTCACCACACCTGCTGGGTCCATGTCTCACAGACCAAATCTGGAGCTGGCAGAGAGGATGGAGATGAGCTGGTAAACACCATTTTTCATAGGGATTTCTTTTTTTTTTCTAATTTGATACTAAGTTGTTTTTTTTTTTTTTTTTTTTTTTTTTTTTTTTTTTTTTTTTTTTTTTTTTTTTTTTTTTTTTGGAGAACTCACATTAGCTTCTTGGCTTTAAGCACAGTTTATAAAAAGGGAGAGGCACAACTTGTGAGCAGCAGGATATCCTAAGAAGATTTTATGCAGGGGTGTCTTTGGCAGCGACTTTATAGCTTTCTTTTTTTTCCACTCCTTGGTTGCCAAAACTTCCCTTGCTACTGAAATAATTAGCCAAGCTAGTTGTGGTTATGTGTCACTGCTGTGGGAGCTGTGTTGCTGGGGAATGGTGGACTCAGATAACGTGGCGTTGTGGCTGGAAGTGTCGACCACAGAGCCTGCTGCTGTGGCATGTTCCACCTCGGGGGAGGAAAAGGGAGGGAGGTGAGGGCTAACTCTGCCGGCTGCTTGTTGGGTCGGAAGTGATTGCATCCTCTCTCTCAAGCTGCACAGCCAGCTGTAAGGTGACTTTTGAGGATGTGGGAGTGGTCCGTGCAAACAACAGTTCTTCCTAATGTTTGTCAGTAATAAGATACAGATGACCACCGCCACGATTTTATTCCACTATTTCTGAAAGAACTGACACACAACTTCCATCCCTCCTGACGTAAGAAGTGAAACTGCAAGAGCAAACAGAAGTGAACCATTTATCTGATAACAGATGACATCTTTAACTGCTCCCATCTGATATGAAAACCAGTTTGCGTTGCATTCCTAAACCATTAACATGCATGGATTCTAAACAATGGGCTCACACACATTGAAACAAACTGTAACCATGTTTGTTGACGCCTGTCGTCTGGTGTGTGATCCAGCCTCAAATCTGCCTTTCTAAAGCTGACAGCCTAAATAGGTTGTAACAGATTTCTCAGGATAAGGATACAAGATTTACTGATGATCGTTGAATGTTCTGCTGGGGATGATTAGATGTTTGTTTATGCTATGAGAGACAGAGGAGTTTAAACAAACAAAAAACCAACCAGAGACAGGAGAAATGGTAACACGCCGGTCAGCAGGCTCTTTGGTAGTAATGCTATTAACAGGAAGGAATAATATTTGTAGCAAATAACAAATAGAAAGAGACTGATTTAGAGTGTACCTAAATAATCTGCTTAATAAAAGGTTTAAAAGTACTTAGGTGACCAGTAAAAAACAGTCAGAAAAATTATAAATATACAAAATATGCACCGTTTTTTCCCATGTCAATGGTTAATGTGTTCTTAAATTAAAAATGTGTGAATAAAATTTGTGAACGAATGCTACCATGTGTGTTTGTTTACCTACAGAGGTCAGAGGTGATCGGGCTTGTGCAGTTTCTGCTCCAAATCTGTGCATTGGTTTACCTTTTTGTATTCAGACCGCTGAGACCGTCAAGATTTTCAGATCTACGCTGAAGACCCATTGTTAGCAGAGTTCAAGATTTTTGTAGAGCTGATGATTTTTTTAAATATGAATTTTACTTATTTTTTGATATTTCTGTGTTTCTTTGTTGTTGTTTTTATCTTGTCATTTGGCTGAATATTGATATTGATATTTAACCTACAGAAACAGCCGAAGTGATAGAAAACAAACGGTGACATCAATGGAACATCTGTTTGGGATTGAGAAGTCTAATATGTACTGGTACATTTTAACTGAGGTAGGTACTCAAATAAGAGTAGCACTACTTCAACATATTAATATTCAAGTAAAAGTAAAAAGTAGCCATTCTAGAAATGATTCAAGTAAGAGTAAAAAATTATTTGGTAAAAAGGCTACTCAAGTACTGAGTAACTGATCAATCATTTAGTATTTAAAAATTACATCATCAGATGGAGCAAAATATAAATCTATGTGGAAATGTTGGCATTTTAAAGATCAAATTGAAAATAAATCATAGAAATAACATAATTACAAAACAACAAATTCAGGCAAAATAAACATTTTGCCAAATATGTTTCTTTCAGTATAAAATTTATGAAACTAATAAAAACCAGGTGTGTGTGTGTTTGGTGAGTTTTTGGTGAAAACAAGCTTGTTCTTCATTTATGAAGTTACTCACGGTGGATAGAGTATCCAGAAATTTTACTTATGTTATTAAGAGCAGCAATAATGCATAATAAAAGTAAAAAGTACAGTGTAGTAAAACTACTCCTTAAAGTACATATTTTCCAAACAGTTACTCAAGTAAATGTAACTGAGTAAATGTAACTAGTTACTACCCAACTCTGCATGTAAATGCTCAGAAATGTTGATTAAAGTACGCAGATAAGCTTCCATGTGGTTTTGGGTGAACTGGGTGCCTTGTTTACATTGAGTGCATACCTGCAATACTGGAATAAATCATTTTTAATTGCACCATTTAATTCAGTTTAGAATTACATTCATAGAGTACCTTAAAGCATAATGACAGCAGGAAGCTTGTGACACAATAATAATGTTCTTGTGTCCTACAGTTCAGCAGTTTTAGCACTTTTTCCCTTTCATTCTATTGTCACTTTATAACAACTTGCATATAATCATTACCACAGCAGGAGTGATGCTGTTGATGCTATGTGACACCGAATTGCAGCACAGCTTTCGATTCTGTCACAATTCTCCGGTAGCGAAAACACGTCAAGAAGATAAAGCAGCACATTTGTGCAAAAAGCTGCAGAATTTTGTCCTCTAACTACAAAGGCTCAGCATCACTTTCTCAGCAGAAGAAAGATTTCCCCCCACAACCACCACCCCACTCCTCCTGATCCCCCCCTCTATTTTGTGAGTCACAAACAAGACTGCTTCTTTCAGTCCTTCAGCTTGGCTGCTTCCTCAGCTCCACAGCGGCTCTGTGACTTGAATTATAGTGAGGTCTCAAACCCACTCACCACCAGAGGCACAGACGAAACGCCGTATCATCACCTTGAAGTTTCTGAAAAAGCCAAGTGGGTTGTTTCACAACAGACCCAGCTTAGTTAGGTGCCGTCGCATGAATACTGATGAGCGCGTGAATATTACCGAGAGGAGATTAACGGCTTAAGTGTAAAAAATTTCTGTTCAAGAAACATTTGTTGTTTAATTTCTCTGCGCCGTTGCGTGGATGACAACATTACAGCTCAAGGTGAGGCGTATCCCCGCGTGGTTCCACGGGGACCTGAAGTGGCACAATGCCGGCTGTAAGCGCGGGCGTTCGAGGCGTAAACCGTTTATCGAATTCATGTGGCCATCTCTTTAAAAGCTGATATGGCCGGCACAAACGTAGTTCAAAAATCTTGTAAGAAAACGTCCCCCCCCTCCCTCCCTCCACACCCTCTGCACACCAGGGGGCCTACTACAGAAGACCCTGCACTGACTGCTCATTTACATTTCAAACACTCACTATAACTGCAAGGGATTTGATATTTTCCCTCTCTGCTCGGCGGTCTTATTCCTCGGCTGCTAATTCTCCGGCAGCCATACTGTCTGTCTGGATGTAGCGGAGCAAGTATGGCGACCACAAAGCGCTGCTTTCCCTCTTTGCCTTTGACTGAGGGTTTGCTTCCATATTGTGCCAGTACCATACGGCACTCACAGTGCCTGAATATTCACGGCTCAACTCAAAAGGCTGGGAAGCTGCCGCGATGCTCTTATGATCAGCGTGCAGCGCTTCGATGGGATAATAAAGTGGCCACACTGTTCAGCGCACAGTTTACTTTAAAATGCAGTTCGGTGTGTGTGGTAACCCGGAGTCGTGTCTCCATGTGGAGAGAGCAAATACGCTTTGTTTGTTTCCATAATCTGCTTGTCGATCACCTGAGGCCCAGTGAGAAGCCCAGGCTGCAACGAAAGAGGGGCAGGAAGCCGGAGCTGAGGGGTGGGAGGGGGGGGGGGACACAAAGCGGTCCACCAGGCCTAGACTGCAACCAGGAAGAGCCAGTTTTCCCCCACGAGGTCAGACTGCAGTGGAAATTTGTTCCGCTGGGCTCTGTGGACTCTGCCTGCCCGTGCATTTCCTCCTATTAACACTGCCGCATATTAATATACAGGGGTCTGACTGTTCCGACTGGAAAGAGAACACCGACACAAATATGTCATCTTCAGCACAGGCCTGACACTCGCTGACCCGGAGAACTGGAGGGTTGGTGTGACTCCTGCAAAATCAGGACAAAATTAAACAATGAGATGGAAAATATAGATTTCTATTATTTGCCACAGACAGAATCCAGCAGAGGTTGGGAGGAATCTCCTGTGACTTCCTGAGGGAGAATTTACAGAATTAATATAATAATAATAATAATAATAATAATAATAATAATAATAATAATAACAATAATAATAACAATAATAATAAAATAATTAGTTACAGATAATTCAAATGTGAGCTTTAATTCAAACTCCATCCCAGACACTGAGTTGTACTTTGAGAAAACTTAAAGATTTAAAGGTGTGGGGGTCCATCCATGTAATTAACCAATTTGCATTTTTTGTATGCAGCTTGAGTCTGCCATTTTTTAAAGTCCTTTGCCATACTGATGATAATCAGACTGATATAGCCATGTCATTACGTTTTCAACATACAGCTATATAAAAGCTTTGGATAAAACTTAGTTACACCTTGTTTGCTGTGAAAAAGCACTATTTTTGTTGAGTACACGTTCAACAACATAATTAGGGTATATAATGAGGTTAACTAATAAGGTTAAATGACATCAGAGGACTGTGGGAGGCAAACAAATGCTCTATCACTGCTCATTATTTAGAATTTTCTCTTTAAGCAAACAAATTTCTGTTTTATATCATTAATGACATAACCCACTGCTACTGAATTATACATATTTTTAAGGTGATCCTTATATTTAATTTCCTAGGGGATCCAGCAGCTGGAGAGGACACATGATTAGTAAGACAGGGACACATATTAACCTATTAAAAGAAAAACAATGCAGGGAAAGTGAAAGGAAAACAATTGTTATGAAACCTGAGAACTGGAGCGTCAGGCTTCAGCCACTTTCTGAGTAAAAATCCCTGACAGTGTAATGAGGAGCAAAGGTCTGGCTCCGTGTAATTCATGCAGAGCTGCGTCATTAGGGCTCTGGACAGATCTGGTCTCACTTCAAACACTCGTGTTCCTCCTCCACTGCGCTCACAGAAGCCTGGAATAATGAGCAGGTGCCAGGAGGAGCATGAAACACAGCCTCCTACACTTTACACACAGGTAACAACCCCTTATGGCTCCACGGTAAACACCGGGGTTTGAACTGGGCTGAGCCCCACCAAGAGGCTAATAACAACAACAACAATAATAATAATGTAATATTCACCGACTGTGTGTCCACTTACCCAAAATCCTGGTCCATGGATTTGAAGAAGAATTTGTAGCTGCTGACCGGTCGATTGTTGAGGACATTTTTAAAATCCGCTAAGGTGACTTTCTCCGGAGAAACAGAGAGTTTGACCAGATACGGAGTCTCCTCCTCGTCTATGTGATATATGATTTTAGTCTCCGCCATGAGAGAGAGGGGAGGACAATCATTGACACAGGAAAGGAACAAGGGTTGGCAGCGCACTAAAACAGGCCTGCGGTGTTACCAGCTACCCGGAGCAGAATAATAACATAACAGCGTTCTCTAATACTTCAGCCCGTACACAACACGACAGCGAACACAGCTCCGCGGCTCCGAGAAACACGGCGAAAATCCACACATAATCCCCTGCTGAGTGCCTGTATTCCTGCTACGGTGGCTCTCTCGGCACTAAAACAGGAAGGGACAGTCCACATCCTTGCGATATGGAGTAGTTGGGAATATTGCTATTTTTCTAATTGGTTAGCGAGTGCTGCCACCTAGTGGCGCGTTTGAGCCGCGCCTCTGAGGCTGGCATTATACAACATGCAGCTCAGTAATGACAGGGAACAAAGAAGTCTGACCTGGTCCTGTTTTTAGTGTTTTATTTCTCTGTAGCATCATCATAATAATAATAATAATTATAATGTCTGAATAAACAACAGAAATAAAAAAATGTTTTATTACAATCAAAACATTTTAATGTTTTCCAACTTTATAGCCATATTATTTTTAATGAGGTTATGTGTTAAAGGTATGAACACTGGATGTCTTACCTGTTGTAGATAGCTCATTGAATGACATCAGTCTGGAGAAATGGTGTTTAATTTTGACCAAATTGAATAGTCTGATAAAAGTCTGATAACAGCAAGACCAGGGTTGATTGCCTTGACCGCCTTTATTGTCCCGCGCTGGGAAATTCAGGTGTAGTAACAGCATCAGATACATATCATCAATCCACAAAACAGTATATTGCTATGTGACAATATCAATTGTAGCAAAAATAATAGAATTAAAGATAGTGACAATAAAAATAAACATAGATCAAAAGACAAATAAGAAAAATAATTATGGTACCGAACTATCAAGGTGAAATTAGATAAAAATGAAAGTAAAAACAAGCTTCTGTGCAGAAAGATACAAAATTACAGGAAATAACAGTCAAGACAGACTCGTTCAAAGTGTTTTGACATATTAAATGTAAAATCTACAGTGCCCCTCTTGTGACATTGCATTAAAAAATCTAAATAAATAATGTGTTACATACGTATTGTCCTTAAATTACACAGACAACCCTCACGACCTCTCTCTACAGCAGATAGTCCGCTTGTCCACTCCTCCAGCTGTATTGTGTGAGAGTACTACAATTTGTTTTTGTTAAAATTACAGATTTCCGGGGGTCAAGATACAGAAAAATGTCCAAAGAGGTTGTCATATGGTGTATACATGACAACCTCTTTGGACATTTTTCTGTATCTTGGGTAAAGATAATATTGAGCAGTTGAGTTGAGTGTGTCTTGAATTACTACATAATTAACCACAAGTGACTGAAGTGTGTCATTGTAATTATCCCTACAATAAAATAAAATAAAAAAGTATTATCCATGTTAGCAATCAACAGTCTCTGCATGGAAAGGACACAAGCATTAATGTGTGGGCGTGCTTTAAATATATTTATATAATGTGTACAAAGCATTTTATGCAAGCACAATTTTTAAAGCCTGCTCATTGTTTGTTTATTTTACCAGGGCAAATAGCAGCAGCACTTTTGATGCAGCCTCTAGCAGTTAAAAATATGACAAAAATCAAAAAACAAAACCCAAAATGGGTACCTTCTGCAAAACTTGCTGTTTATTTTCACCTCTATTGATGTGTATCTAGCACAATAACATAATACTGTTGGACCCCCATGTTGCTACAGTATGTGGAAATGTTATCATTATGTAATGATAATAGCAGAGAGCAATTAAAAGAAATCCCATAAATTTTCTGACTGAACTGGAACTGTCAAGTCTGCTCTGATTAGTTTTGAGGTAAATAGAACACAGCACATCTCTCTGTGGTCACTCAGATATTAACACCAGGGGAATTATTTATTGTTCATAACTTTACAACAGAACCCAGCTTCAGAATATCTGAACTACCACTTTAAAAATCTCCCGTCAGGCTTTTAAACATGTTCTTAATTTCAAATAAATGCTCATCCAATCATCATGTTCAGTTCAGAAAATCTTTTCATTCATTGTTGGTAATAACTATTATATCAGAAACTCACCAGATAAAAGACAAACACTTTATATTTTGACATGCAGATTTATTAGTAAAGTTCAGTGTTTGATAAACCAGATTATTAATCTGTACATCATTATTGCAACAAGGACTTTTAAGTTCATTATTGGATTTTTCTTTTTTATTTCCTGAGTTCCTGTAAACTGAGCCTTTAGTCCACTGTCTCTGTTATTTATTCTTCACCTGATCAATTACCAGCGTTCATGTGTTTCAAGATGCTGTTGTAAGATTTGGGTTGTATTTGAAGAATCATTTTAATCTAGTGTTTTTTTTATTTGAGCAAAACCTTAAATAAAAGCATCACTTTGAAACCACAATTTATTCTTTTTTCATTATTATTCTTTTTTATTTTTATGTCACCTTTTTTCTTTTTTACTTAATTGTAAGGATTTAAAAATGAGTATTTTGTGTACCACGCTGTGGTCAATTCTGATTGATAGATGTAGTTTGTTAATAAAGTTTATATGTTTTTTTTTACAAAAAATGTAAAAAAAAAACTGAATGTTTACTTATAGGTAAAATAACCTTTGCAATGTAATAACATGTTTTACAAACTACAGTCCAGCAGAGTTTTACATTTTTAAAAGCATAAAATGTCATCAGTTAATAAGAGTTTACCAATCCAGAAGTATGCACAGTACACAAAATTCAAATCTCAATTATCTGAATGCATATAGACCAAATTAAATAAAAATGGAAATAAAAATGTAATTAAAGTTATGTCAGATAAATAAATCCATTGCTAACAATCTGGATCAAATTGAAATGCAAAATGGAAAGCAAAGCTTTAACAATCAATTAGTGAATGCAAAGACTAATAATCAAATATATCTAATTGCATAGCTATGCCAATGAAAATGCAAGTTACAGGAAAAAGCATTAAAATGTGATGCTCTTCACTGAAAAGCTTAGTGTGCTCAGGTTTCAGCAGAGGGAGCATTCCTCCTGTCCTCTCCTGGAATTCCTGTAAGATTTTTCCTCTTTTTTTTTCTCTCTCCATGGTCCTTCACTCCAATGGGTTCTTGCCCTGGACCTGCCAGCAGCTTCTCAGAAATATCCCACTCATTTCCACATCCTTCCATCAAATTCTGAAAGAAACGTTTTGAGAGAGCCATCAAAACAAAGGATCCTGTTGTTCTGTGATGATGAGTCAGTGAGATGCAGTAGAGAAGGTCTCACCCTTATTGCAGTCTTTGGTCATATCTCTCTCTTTCAGCAGGTTGTTTTTAAATTCTGCAGAAACCACAGTCGGCACACAGATTAAAAGATAGCAAGATAATTAGTTTGATGTTAAGCAGCACAAGTGTGTTTGCTGAGAGGTGTAACTCCACCTGAATTCAAAGGATCCTGGTTGCAAGTCTTCAGCTCTGAACAGTCTAATGTCATTTCCCCTTCGCTGGTCACGATTCCCCTGAACAAAAACAGGAACAAGCGCTCTAACTACCTTTAATATAAACGGGAAATTGATCATGTTTTTTTTATGATATATCATCTTACCGAACAGATCCACCCTGCTCAAACTCCAGTCCTGAAACAAACGGTGAACATAATCAGTTTCCTCTTTTATGAAAGCAAAAACAGGGATGAGATCCTATAAAATGGTCTGAGGTAATCCATTAAATACACACAACATACCTCTCTTTTTACGTCTCCTGGTCAAGAACACAACAGCAATGACAACGAACGCCAGCAGTAGGAACGTTGCCAAGAAGTAGCCCAGATGCTGCACAAAATAATTTCGTTGTTCTGGGAGGAAGACGTTCACCACACGTGGACCCCCCTCGTTTGGTGACAGGGCTGCAGTCCCTGAAGGCAACATACAATCATCATTAAACAACTAACAAACATAGCCACTGCCTTACATACTGAACAAACAGAAGAAGAATTAAACATTAAACTTAGCACAAGAAGTAGGAAAATGTGTTTGGTAGATTGTTGCTTTGTTGTAACAATGCTTTTTGGCAATAAATCTTATAACAGGCACCTGGAGCTCAAAACAAGAGTCAAAAACAACAACAAAATAAGCTGTTTGGCAGAGATTTGACACATTTTTCATGTGTGCAACCCACATACTCTGCTCTACTGCTCATCCCACACATGTATGTTCCTTACAAATGTGGCACCATTTAAAAGGGTAATTAACAGGCTTTCTAACAGTATTGCCAAGAAGCATTGTTACAACAAAGAAATAATCTACCAAACACAAATGCTTATTTTTTGTGCTAAGTTTATTATGTAAGCTCACAAAACCCTCAGTGGAGCAACAATATTTAGAAAACTTTAAACATGCAGCCTGAATATCCCACATTTAACAACTTCCCTCTAATTGTGTTAAAATTTCATTTAGGGATAAATACTGTTATTATCTCAAGGCAAAATGTTGAAGGTGGGATGTTTAAACTATATTTAAAAATCCTTAAGAGAAGCACGGTCAAAAGAAATGTTAAAGCTGCTTTTGCTCAATCACTGCAAAAACTGTCTTCCTAACCAAACATCATATCCAGCCAAAAAAAAATCTATTTGATCTTGTTTTCAGACTGATTTACTAAACAAGAACTGATTGTGTAAGAATAATAATCTGTTTTCAGAATGTATAAGATTATTTGTCTTGTGATTTTTTTTTTTTTACTTGTCATCTCCAACACAAAACAAATAGACATACAAATTGTCACGTGTGACAATCAGACAATTCTGCCATTTAGAATTTGGGAAAATTTCCATTACTTTTTGCACGGTAACCGTTTGGAGCTTGCTTTCTGATTGCCTTTTCTGTCTGCTTGTCTTTTTAAGAAGGACTCCTGCCAGGGAGTGAGAGACAGGTTACCATGGTGACTCCATCACTGCAAAAAATGTCTTTCTAACCAAGTTTTAAAATCTTATATCCAGCCAAGAAAATCTATTCGATCTTGTTTTGAGACTGATTTACTAAACTAGAACATTCTTGTTTTCAGAATGTGTAAGATTTTTTGTCTTGTTAGCCTGAAAATTTGACTCAAATTAAGTCAAAAATTTCTGACAATGGAGTAAGAAAATTTTACTTGGTAAGATTCTTGAAATA
>JAUBOC010000181.1:6188998-6199371 GCA_032275365.1 Anablepsoides cearensis | reverse complement strand
TGGTTGCATACTTGTGTGTGTCTTCACTTCTTAACAGCAGTTGTAAAGCATGATGATGCTGAAAACTGGATCGGCCCGATACCATCAGTATCGGTATCGGCCACCGATACGATACTGAGTATCGGATCGGGACATCCCTAGCAAGAGCCTCAAACAGATTTTGCACTGAGGTGTTGGTTGCTCCAAGTCCGAGGTTGTAAAACCAAACCAGTTCCAGAAAACTGAAGAAACAAAGAGCCTTTTTTGAGAAGTAAATCCTCTCTGCTAGCTGCCATATTGTCATGTTGTGTAACAAGCATGAGGGACAGGTGGGGTGACCTCTGAACTACAGAAGCCCCAAAGAGTGCACACGTGGGAAAAAAAATCTTGATTTTCCCAAACTTAAATCTTTATAAATGGCAAATTCGAATTAATCGATTAAATCGATTAATCGGCCAGCCCTACTTTTTAGGAGAAGCACCATAAAACAGAATTATTTTCTCATCTTGATGATGATGATGATGTAGTTTATTTGCAGACTTATGCTCCAAAATACATAAAAAACACAGACAATTATACCCTATCCTTTCAAGAGACAATCATACCAGTGTTTCCAAAGTTCAGATGTGTAATGTATGGCACTGTATACAGCAATAGTCAGTATTAAAATGATTCCATTATCAGATCTATTGAGTCGACAAAGAAACCATCAATAAACATAAAATTTCTTTAAATAGCCATCAGTGTACTGACCCCAGCAGACACAAATGGTTCACTGGCGCTGGTCTATCTGAGCTTCTTTAATTAAAGTCTTAGTGCATCATTATTAGAAGCCACTTGCAGTCTCTGAAGGTTGGCTTTTTTACATAGCCTTTATATAAAACAACATATAAAAACAAAATTGAGATGTTCCAAAAATTAGAATAGCAAATGTGAGTGTGTTGTCAATAAATCTGACAGATAAAAATTGCATGAGCTGATATGGTTTAAATGCTCTGCCTCAAATCTGATTAATCTAAAGTGGAATTTTACCAAAAGTCACTGCAGTAAGTTCAAATAGAAGCAGTGTCTGAACACTGCCAACATGCTAATGAGGTAGCTGAATCAAAGTAAAAGTCTGAAACGTGCAGATCTTTGCGTTTCTTTCATGTAGATGGGTGTTTTTTTGATTGTGCTCCTCCCTCCATCAGTGTCCTCTGCAGAATCCCAGCGTAATCCCTTCCAGCTGACCCCATGCTGCCAGGGATTCCCATCCCATCACCCTCCTTAAATGGCCTGTGGTTGATCTCCTCTGCTGCCGAAGCACCACCTCCTTTGAAAATTGCTGTTCTCCCAAAGTTTCCCCCATCATTCATCACCCCACTCTCCTCGCAGCTCACTTTCAGCTCCTAGGCAGCTGTTTTTTCAGACAAAAGAAGAGTTCAATAAAGTGTCCTTTGAGGGAAGTTCACATAATGCAAACGCTCACTCAATCTCGTAATTCCCAAAAGGATTAGGGACAGCTAAAAGAGTCAGCTTTGTGTATTCATTATTTATCAGCTTTCACTGATAAATCAATTTTTTACAAGACATCAAAAAAGGTCAGCAGTATAATAAAGTAAAGGAAGAAATCTGCAACGAGCCAGGGATCCCAAATCACAGCAAATAAGTTTAGTACTTTGATAATCCATCCATCCCTCTATTTCTATTGGTTTATTCAGTAACAGGTCCAAGAAGGAAACCCAGACATCCCCCTACGTAGTGATAGCTTCTCCTGAGAGATCCCAAGTCATACCCGGGGTAGAGAGGATATATAATCCCACTGGTGACTGCCCCAGGTTCTCCTTCTAGTGGGATGTGCCTGAAAAACATCCAGAGGGAGGTGTCCAGGAGGCATCCCAATCAGATGCTCCAAATCCTCCTACCACTGCCATGAACATACTTAGCCCAGATCCATCAGTCCGTCTCCTGATCCATTGCGGCATTACTCAAAAACAAGACTCCCACATACTTGAACTCCCCTGCTTGAAGCAAAACTTACTTCCCAACCTAGAGGGAGCATTCAACCTTATTCTGGCCGAGAACCATGACCTCAGACTTAAGGCTGTTTCACACTACAACCAAAGCCAAGAAATCAGCTCCCATTGCTGTGGTCGTGTGCCGAAAATCACATCATTTTGTTTTCAGGGTAGCTTCATCCACCCCTTCTCGACACAAAGCCTTTATCTGACAGGGGTATTGCTCAAACTAATGTGTGATTGGTCGGTAGTTTGTGGGCGTGTTTGTTTATGTGGAAAAGTGCTTGAATAGCAACAATGTCCTTTTGCTTTAACTACTCCACTTCCAGCAGCTGGCCTTTACAACATGAAGCACGATGGATAGTTTTGAGGAGCAGTTGTCAGAGGCAGTCAGAAAGTGTGTCTATCTGTATGACTCTTCCAGACACTTATAAAGATACATAAATGGCCAAAAATTCCTGAATGGAGATAACGTGACATGATGCAGGAGGAGTCCTTCTGCCAAAAAGTGTGGTGCTGTCTCCGTTACAGATTTGTGGCCAAAAGGTGGATGCAGGGAAGCAGTGAGGACCCTGGCAGGAAGAAGCCCACACATTGACATGTATTGCAGTGAAAGGAGAGCTCTGCGCTGTGTGCCTCTTGAAGTATGAAACGTCACGTGTGTGTGTGAAAATGAACATCGAGCCAACTGTTCAGCTTCAGATGTAGTATGAAACAACCTTTATAGGAGCTTCACAAAGAGCTTCACTATCAACTATAAACTGCCCCTGTGCACAAAGGTCATGACCTGAAGACACCAACAAAACTACGTCTGCAAAAAGCAAAGATCCCAAACCTGACACCCTCCTCTCTACAACCGGGCCTTGAGTTCCTGTCCATAAATACCACAAACAGATTTGGAGGCAATAGTGACAGCCATGGTGGAGTCTCACCCTCACTGAGAATGAGCTCAACTTTGTGTTGAGGACTCGGATATAGCACTCACTTTGGTTATATAGGAACCAGATAGCCCTTAAAGGCGACCCCGTAACCTCCACTGAGTGCCTCAGGTCATAAAACTCCACCAGATCCACAGAACACCTGGACTCGACAGTCAAACTCGTATCAACCTCTCAGCAATCCTGCCAGGTGAAGATTTGGTTCACCGTTCCACAACGAAAACCACACTGATGTTCTTGAATCAAAAGTTCGAAAATTAGTCAGAGCCTTGATTTAAGAGTTTTAGCAGGCAGGAAAACTGAATGAATGTGTGTCTCCCTCTAGTTAGGATTTAATTAGTCTGAGGTTTTATGTCCTTGACTTAAACATAAAAACAAGGTCTTATAGAGCTCTGAACATGACAAACATTGAGATCTTTAAATCTTTAAACTTGATCACGTAAGAGAAAAAGCTTTAGTTTAGATTCTGTGTGTTTCTGCATCACAGGCTCTTCCTGCTGGTTTCAGATGTGTTAACACTGCCTCATCTCCCTCTTAAACAAATTACCTTGGTTTAATCAGGCCATTTGCAAGGCAAAAAAAAGGAGTGACAGCCACGTTCGAACTTGTGAGGTAACTTTGTATCCCCTTCATGGTTTCTCTGCAGCACACCTGAGCCCTGCTGGGATTGTGATTGTTACCGTGTTTATAATTATGCTGCCTTTTGACAAAATAAACCAAAAGTGAAAACCAAGCGTGTTCATGTCAGTGGATTTCTTTTTTAAACGAGGGCACCAAACAAAATCAGTGATTTCCTCTTTGCAGCATCACGTTTAAATTAAAAGTTGTTTATTTCTTAAATCATATCTGTACTTTTTTCTGTAAGACACACTTGAAATGTTTGTCAGGGAACTCAAATGGCTTCGAAAAACCTTTGACTGACTTCCGTTTTCTTTTTAGGAAAAAGGGATGTTTGTTTATAATGTTAATTAACTGAATCAGTTCCCACCTGTATAAACGGTCATGCTTATCAAGCAGAGAACAGTGGACGTGTGACAGTAGGCATAAATCATGGTTTGGTATGCACTTCAGTTTTTGGGTCCCAGTGATGTATGAGTTTGGTAAAACTGCAAAATATAATACCTTTTAGAAAGGGTATTATCATCATTAATAGTATATATACGCATTGTTGTTGCTGTGTTTTTGATATTTCTGTTTCTGCAGGTATGCAGCCAAGATGTCGGGTGTGTTGTCTTGTGTTTTCTCGATATATATTTCACGTATTTTCCTAATCTCTCTTTCACTTCTTCCTTTTCACTATTTTCTTCACTTTTTTTTTTCAAAAAAAAAAGTCACTGATGATGAAGAAACTAAGAAAGTAATATTCAGTTTTGCTTTCTACTGAAGTGGCTTAAAAAAATAGGTAAAACTGAAAAAAAACTAAATGGTTTATACCCTTATAGTTTAATTTAAGGAGACAAAACAAACTCCCCTATGAATATGCAGGCTCCATAGTAAGATAGGTACATTAAGATATGTCTACTGGTAACATCGTTGTAAAATAAATAAATAAAAACATATTGTACTGTTTTGTTCCTTCATTATGAACTGTAAACATTGTAACGGGGAGTGTGTCAAATAAAAATTTTAATCAAGTTCAAAATTAAATGAATCATTTTTTCTTAAAAAAAAAAGGCAAAAGAAGCATTTGTTGAAATTAATTTCAGCTAAATTTAAAAAGCAATACAAACTATGCCCCAGAATGTGGTAATTCAAAATATATAAAAAATAAAATAAAAATTGCTGAACACATACCTTTTCTGTCAGTTACATGACTGCTAGTGTGATGTTCACTTAGTGCTGTGGAACATTTATCAGAGTTTAAAGCTAAAGCACAAGAAGTATGATCCGTTCGGTTTTTAATTGGGGTGGGTGATACTGGGAATGTTGGTATTGATTTGATAACAAGTAATTACAGGGCTAGTGAAGGCGATACCGATAGAGTGAACCCCTGATTTTTGCAGGGGTTACGTTCTTAGAGTACCAGTGAATAGTGAAAAAAATGCAAATATTGGATGCAGTCCAGAAAAGGCCTACTGTGCATTTGGATCACATCGTAATGAGGTAACTAAAATGTAGCGAGATGCAAGGGGTCAGACACTGCAGGAGGACTCAAGGTAAAGGTAAACAAAACACTAATAACAAAACAAAATGCTGATGGTGTAGCAAAACCTACAAACAGGGGGTAACACAGGGAACAACTCTGGGGTTTGTTTGACACAATGATCCAGCAAGGAGGTGGAGGGAAGAGACCGGTAATATAGAGCTAGGACTAATGAGAAACGATGCGCAGCTGAGCTGATTGTCAGTAACAACAGGTGAGAGTGGCAGACTGAGTGGAAAAGTACTGAGGAGCTGATTGAGGGAGGGATGAAGAATGACTCAGGGAGCACTGAGGAACTGAAGCACCGGAGATAGTAAAATAAACAAAACCACAGACAACCAAAGAAAACCCAAAAGACACAGATTACAACAGAAACAAAAACACACGAGAGCTAAACAGCAGCCACACACCACATGGTACTGTTAGAAAGATGAAAAGATGCCCGTGGGCACAGGACCTGCCTTACATACTGAATCGTATTGTTTTTGTTTTGTTTTTTGTTATAGAACTGAATTTCTGTTATTATTTATGTTACAAATGATTATATTTAAATAATTTAGCTTGAAAACTCATAAGTCTGTGCTGCATTTCCAGTTTCCACAGTGTTACGATATTACTACAAACTACTAGTAGAAAACAATCTGTGAAAGACTGAGTCTGTAAACTGTGAAACACAACTTTGCAGGGATTCACTGTACTTTTTACTTGAAATGTCATGTTCATTAAATAATATTGCCTTTAGTCTAATATGATAAAATGCAGGACAAAGATTTTCTGTTAACTAACTACATCAATGTAAAACTATGTAATATCCATCCATCCATTATATAAATCTGCTTCTTTCTTTTCAGGGTCATGGGGGTCACTGGTGCCCATATCCAGCAGTCACAGTGCGAGGGGCGGGTTACACCCTGGGCAGGTCCATCACAGGGCCACACATAGAGACAAACAACCATTCACTCTCACTCTCACCTATAGAGAGAATTTAGAGTTATCAATTAACCTAAAAGTCATGTTTTTGGTCTATGGGAGAAAGTCAAAGTATCCGGGGAGAACCCACGTCATGCACTGAGAGAACATGCAATTTCTACCCAGAAAGGTCCCCAGGCCGGGATTTGATCGACCTTCTTGCTAAGCGGCATCAGCTCTACCAACTGAACCACCGTGCCACAGTGTAATAGGTAATAGTATAACAAAAATGATTCCACTCTTACCTTCTACTACACACAGTTGTCACGAGCACAAAATAACAAATAAAACATTAATGTCTTTCTTCTTCAGCTTATCCATAGTCAGGTTGTGGAGGTAACAGGTCTAGGAGAGAAACCCAGACATCTCTCTCCCAAGCGAGACTTTGTAACTCGTCCTGGGGGACCCCAAGTTATTCCCAAGCCAGAGAGAATACATAATCCCTCCAGTGAGTCCTGGATCTTTCTCAGAGCCTCCCACAATAAAAAAAAAATCATTTTTTCTAAATGGGACGTGGCCAGAACACTTCTAAATGAAGGCATTCTAATCAGATGAACCACCTCAACTGACTCTTTTTGATACAAAGGAGCAGAAGCTCTACTCCGAGCTCCCCTCAGATGACAGAGCTCCTCACCCTAAGGCTGAACCCGGCCACCCTACAAAGGAAGCTCATTTTGGCCGCTTGCATCCAGTCTCTCGTTCTTTTTCTGATCTACTCCTCATGACCACAGGTGAGGGTTGGGACGTAGACAGACCAGTAAAATCGAAAGCTTTGCCTTCGACTCGTCTCTTTCTTCACTATGACTAACTGAAGCAACGCCCTCATTACTGAGGGCGAGGCCTCAATTTGTCAATCCATCTCCTGCTACCATCCCTCATGAACAAGACACCCAGAAACTTAAACTTCTCTGCTTGAGGCAGTGGAAGAGCAACAATGTCATATAAATAAATGAGGAACAAATGTAACATTAATAACATTATATTAATATTAGTATTATTATAAATATAACAATGTCAACGCAACAAAAAATACTTTCCTCTGCACACGGACATGAAAAAGAGGAAGGGTTTCAGCTAATTTACTGCATAACTCAAAACCACTGAGAGACTCTGCACAACTAACTTTATTTTTCACTCTGTTTCAGAAAGAATGAAGACAAATAAAATGTAAACAAGGGTATCAGTATACCTGTAAAATGTGCGAAAATCAATGTAATTTATAGACAATTTGTACAACTTGACATGTCAATGTCATCACGCTAATATCGAACTGATATCGATGCCCATCTTGGTATTTGTACCATCAATACATAGATCAACACGCCCACCCCTACTTTCTATAATCCACTTCTCTTTGTCCACTGCTGCTGTGAAAACTTTTCCACACAGCTGATTAGAAACAAACAGGTCTTTAGACATGTGATTTATCTGAAATACATATTCTTGCTTTGCTTTGGTGAAGAAGGCTTTAGACAGCTTCATCTAATACTTTTCTGCTGTGGCACAAAGCAAGAAGCAAAAGAATGACAGTGAATGAATTCGTGGGACTAATATATTATCTGACCGCACAGTTTGAGAAACCCTAAAAAATAACAAATACACTACAACAGTGATGTATCGTTCAATAAATCTCCACATATTTTCTACAAATATCGTCACGTACTTCAGCCAACAGGTTCTGTTTTAAGTTCACGTTTAGTACACCTGTTTTGCATGGACATCATTTGCAAACTTTGACTGCTGGTAATAAAGAAGCAGCAGGTATTTTCCTGTTTAATCTGTCACAAAAGTCAGATTTGCACAATTGCAGAAACACAGACCAGCATGACAGCCAAGGTTTTTTAGAGTCACTAAAGTTTTTATGTACTTTACAACATTTTTAGTAATTCTGCAAGCATTTACTGTATCTCTGAAAGTTTTTTTTTTATGGCTTTTCACAGCTGAACTTATCCATTTCCTAACTGGATTGGAAACGGAGGACACGAGTACCTTTAAACACTTTGCTGTCTTCCTATAGCCCGCCGCTGTTTTGAAGCCATCAATTACTTTAATTTTCAGAGTGCTTGGCCACCTCTTAGAGGAGCACATTGCCGCTGAATGTTGAGGTAAGGTTTGTGGAAACAGGTCATTTATAAAGTTTTAACGTCTCCATCACCTGGCCCTTTTAAAAGTGCTAAGACTTATGGACAATAAAAGATCTGTGGTGTTTTTATTGATTCTCCCGTGGCAGCAGCAGCTCCCATCACATGTGGTCATATTTACCAGGCACTAAAAGGCCCAGAGAAGCAGATGTTTTTGAATAAAGCATGATGGCTGTAGGTTCTGTTTTTCAGAGTGCTTCTCTTTGACACGTTGCAGCATTGCTTGGAAACAAACTACTTTGAGACATCAGAGTCAGAAAGATATTTGCTATTAGGCAAGAGGAGGTTGCTTGACCAACTTTTATGTTTGATTTCATTGATCTTTTACTTTATAAACTGACCTATGCAGTGCATGCACCTCCTAGAAATCAAGGAAAATGATAACAAATATTTCTGATTGTGCAATAATTTACACTCCAGTGGCAGGTACGTTCAATAAACAGGCTACATATGCATCCCCAAGGACATAAACTCAAGGATTTATGGTTCAATAATCAGATGGGGGAGAAGACATCACCTGTCTCTTCAGTATTTATCTTCTAAAACAGCAGATTGTGCAGCTAAAGTTTCTGCAGGTTCAGAGCGGAACATAAAAAAAGTCAAAAGCTGCAAAAGTCAGATTACATGAAAAGCAAATGTCCAGGCTAACTTATCGCAGCCTTCATCTTCACTGCTGTCACCTGAGTTTCACGTTTTAGTTTATTTTTTTATAAATTTTTTTGTCAGACATCTTTGCGCAGCTGGTGCTGAATGATGGATGACACGCGAGGATTTGGATTACTGCGACGGGCAGAACCAGGGGCGAGCTTGTCACTCCCGCGCTATATTTGGTAGGACAGCAGGAGGCTTGCAGGGAGACGGTCTAGTCTGATCGGCCTTGACAGTTTGCTCTCCCACTACGTCAGCTCTCTCAGACAACTCGGCCTGATGTGCACAGATGAGTGTGAGCGCGGGCAAAGTGACACTCAGCACGGCTTCATGCGCGTGCCGAGGAGGCAGGGAGAAGACCGCGGAGGGTGAAAACCTCCTGGGAAATCAGTGAACAGAAACAGATGAGTGTTTACAGTGACACCTCTTAAGTATTTATGGGCAGGGACAAAGCTGCAGGGCTGATGTGAGCTTTTTAGAAAGCACAGTGCAAAAGAATTAGAAACCCTGCAGAGAAATATATTAAAGCAAGGCGTAAGAAAACATTCCACTCTGAATAGTCTGCAAATCTTGTTGAAAACATTTAATTATGGTATTTGGTAGCATTTCATCTGTAATGTAAAACATTTCCACAAATTTAAGTATTAAATCACCTTAATAATAAAGGTTGTTGACACAGTCTGAATGCGTATCAGTTGGATTAAGAGGAAAACTGATAAACTTCCGGTTTTCAGTTGAAAAATATGAAACAATAAGTTCTGCAAAGATTTGCATTCTGAACAATAACCATTGGAGAAGTAAAACACAAACATTTTATAGATTTTTTTTTTTTTACTTTTTCCCCTTGTGTCAACTTTGATCATATTAGGTGTTTTCTCTCTGTAAAAACTGTATTTGTTTTGTTCTGATTTACATGAAAGTCCATGTTTTGCACATATACACATATATTGGTACACACAGGGCCGGCCCTGGCTAATTTGGCACTCTAGGCAAGATTTCAGGTGACCCCCCTTGTTCAGTTTATTAAACCTCACTGTAAATTTACCAACATTCACATACTAAACTAAATAGTTTTATCATTGATATTATTTTTTTATCCTTAGAAACCAGGTTGTCCAATTAAAATAGTTAACAACAATTCATTTGAAACAGAATACTAGAAGTCTATCTCATACCTGCCAACATCTGCTTACAGCAATGACAAACTCCTGTTCGTGTTAACGAGCAGCTGTGGAGTGAAGCAGTTCTAGGGGGGTCCAGGGGAATACTCCCCCAGAAACTGTTGTCAAAGATCTACTCAAAACTATGCTTTTGCAGCTATTTGAAGAACATTTTAATTAATTCTTGAGAGCAATAAAACAACATTAAATTAATATTAAAATATATATTGTAAAATAAGTTATAAAATATATTTTTGTCCCACATTTGGGTTGCCCCATAAATGGAAGACGCCCTTAGCATTTGCCTATATTGCTTTAAAGCAGGGGTGTCCAAACATTTTGTCACATGGGCCAAAATCATACAGTCAGAAGGACTTGAGGGCCAAAAATATTTTTAC
>JAUBOC010000181.1:6177191-6188898 GCA_032275365.1 Anablepsoides cearensis | reverse complement strand
CCAATAGTACAAAATAACCCCCCCCCCCCCGGCCCAAAAAAAAAAAAGAATACTTTTTTTTTCCAGAAAGCAAGCAATGGCTATAATTTAATAAAAATGTTGATGTTAAAAATACAGAAACGTTAGGCTGTTTCAGCTGCATAAATATCTGTGCCACAGTCATCTTCCCAGAAGACTACATGCGTCTGATATGACCTGGAGGGTAACATGATTTGTGTAATTTGCAGGTGTGATGGATTATGTATCTAATAGGGTGTCAAATATATGTTACTTCTCATTAGGGTTTGGCAAAATTGTATAGTGTGCCAATAATAATCAGAAAAACTTTGATCTAATCTTTTTCGGCACTTGACCATTAATATGATTAATGCTGCCAGGTAGACTGACTGGAGATTTCCCCCATCAGTCTGCTCGGTGCTCCTATCTGCTTCAAATACGACAAACATTTTTTAAAAGATTCTATAATTTATTTAACATAACTATGGTTTTACTTGGTCTATCAACACAATTATTTGTTATAGTTTGTTACTTGACACCTCAGACAATGATTAAAGTTATTGTTAGTTTTGTAACTCCAGCCTGAACTCTTTTCCTGCAGGTCCTGCAGGTGGAGTTCAAACGTTAAGCTCCGTCCTGCAGGAAGGTCAGGTGTGCTGAAGCACGGATAAGACAGAGGCATCAGCAGCCCGGTTGTTTCAAAGAATGAGCCGATAGTTACACAACAAGCAGCCTTCTCCAGTAATCCATCATGTTTCAGGGACAGACAGGCAGAGTGCACTTTGTGTCTGGATCCACAGCGTGTTCACATGTGGAACAGAGGCTCTTACAGAACGTCTCAGTGTGGCTATTATCCAGACTGACCTTCGTCTCCCATTTCCCCCCATCAAGGGAGCTTAGCAGGACAGGATTACAACCAATTACAAGCCTCCCCAGAGAGCATGAAAACAGGACCGAGGATCATCTATTTATTGTGTGTGAACCAGCAGATGGAGGATGGTCATTTAACATTTAATCAACTCCAAGAACCGGAGGATCAAAACCAAACAATTCCTGACAGAGAATACGTGTAACAGATTAGGAGCTATTACCCTCTGAGCACACAAACTGCATTCAGAGTTATGATTACCTCTTTGTACAAAAAATTTAAATACAACACAACAGCAGATAATAAAACATGATAATTCTACATTGGAGCCTGTTTGAATTGGAATCGTAACTTTCACACTGACCAAAGATGTCATAAAATTTATAAAGCCAAGCATTTTCTTGGACCTTAATTATATTATGACGGTTATATTACATTCAACATACAATAACAGCAAATAATGAACCGTTGATGCACGCAGGGTGAGCATTTAGAAATGATTCTGTCTTTATGAGGACAAAAACACTTGCTAATAGTTTATAACTCACGTTCTTTTAAAGTACATAATAATTTCAACATCTTCTGGGATTAAAACTAACAATAACAATAACAAAAGTAAGAAATTATTTGCACGTCCCTAGTGTTAATATGTTTCCCTGTTGCTGTAAAACATCACAAAATAACACTGATTCACTATTTAAGACACGTTTCTCTAATCCTTAGCTGTTTGTGTGGAAGAGATTTGCTATCTTATGTAACATGCTGGTGAAAGCAAATTTCCCTCCCCCTCACATTTTTTCTTTTTTTTTTTTTTTTTTTGCTTTTTGTTCAGTTTAGTCGATTATTTGTTTGGAGTTTGTTAATAGACTAATGTTACTTTCAGTGGTCATGTTATAACTCTCTTTACACAAGTAGAAAATATGATGTTATTGTGTCACATCCACTCACACACTGAAGAGCCCTTGTTGTTCAGCCTATATGTAGGTCACATTTACAGAGGAAACACTTCTTCTCTCAAAGTGCATCTGAGTTTAAGCTTTAGAAGCTTCATGTGATGAAACTGTTTTAAATTATTCTGGATTCACAAAGTAGATCCTTTAGCTCCAAAACAGCTGAGAACAATAAGTTTGATCACATTTTATATAGGATTAATAAATTATGTTCACTTCCTATACATTGCACAGATTTTGCATGTTTAGTTGTCACAGTTTAAAATTTGCTTTATGTTTTGCTCTTTAATCTATATTTTAATTTTTTGGGTTTTATTTTCCTGATAATTTGGACATAAATATTGACATTGTTTGTATTACTGTAATTTTTAATTAGCCAATTCAAATCATGAATTAACTGATATAAAAATTGTAAAGTTGTGACGAAGGTTTGAATTATGGTGTGTGTTGATGGTTTCTGATGACTCTAAATAACATGATTCTCTTAAGATGGGCCTATTTATTGAAGCTTTACATCACAAACACGGACAGGTGTGTGTTTGTGTGTGGATCAATCTGTTCTTTGTAGATTTGAATTCTAATTAAACCAGAGAATTAAGTGAGTTCGTCCAATGTTAGCATCTGTGACAACATGGAAGAGCAAAAATGGCGACGATACAGGGCATCGGCTCACAGCATCATAACAACTATTAGATTAACAGCAAGCCCAACTGGATCTGTTTCATGAATTATTTTTAATCTTCTTACAACAAATTAATAATTATGTTAATTTTATTAAACAGTCATGTCAAACAACTTTGGCTATATAAGGAAAATATATCATCTATTACTTACAACCATCTAAACCAGAACAGTCAATAACAGACTTTTTAGTGAAAAATTATGACTTCCACTAGTGTCAGGGTCGCGGAGGGTTTGGACTCAGAATGCAGGCAGGTACAAGGAACTCAATTAAAAGAAAAAAAGAAAAAACAGAAATATGGGGAGACTGAGGGAGATGATCGAGACTGATGGCAGAAGCCATACGATGAACCATTGAGGAAGTAGTGGTAAGACACTGGTTAAAGCACCTGTGAGGCTGTTTACAGTCACTAACATGTGAGAGTGACTGGAAAAATACTGAGAAACAGGCTGAGGCTGAGACAAGAGGAAATGAGCTTAACTAATATGTAAGATAATATAAATAATACAAGAAACCACAGAAATAATTAAACCAAAACACACCATGACAACTAGTAATAAACTATATTCAATATCATTTACCTGATAAGTTGTCAACACTTAAAAAAAGTTCACTGAACACCCAGTGATACTTTGAAGGATTAAACTTGAACTCATATTGGCTAACCATCTTCTCAACAGGTCATAATAGACTAATAAAAACAAAAAAAAGTAAATATATATATTATTTTACACTGTGTACATATTACATACACCAGAGGCTAAACCAGCCATAATAATATGTGTTAATTTAATAATTCAGCAGTGCTTCACTCTGTATAGCAATATATGCTACAGAAGCTAATATCTGCTAGCCACTTCAATAAATAATAGTGATTACATCAGCTTTAAAAGCTCATTTCAACTTTAAACTGTTTTATTATTAGCGTCAGTTCTGGTCAGATCATATCCACGTTCAGGTAAATAAGATCAAATCTGTTTTTTTTTTTTTTTGTGAAATGAGACATGGTTTTCTGTCACTCTTCTGTTGGTAGATCCATAACACACAGCTTTACGGGGGTTTTATATACATTAGATAGCTTATATACACTGTAATATATCAATAATATTTTTGTTAATAAAGTATTATTATTAATAGTTTGTATAAGTTTTACATAACCAGTTTTGCCAATACGTACATTAAGGCTAAATGCAAACATTTGTCCTCTATGTTGATGGCCTATGTTAATAATCACAACATCATGTTACGCTCCAGCTTAAATATAAACCTACAAGATTGTAACACAGTGAAAAAGATCCAGTAAATTTTACCCAGCAGTTTTCTCTGAATTCAAATGAGATGTCCAAGCATGACTCTTATTATCTTGTCCTATGATGAAAAGCAGACATAACCATCACTCATGCAGTGGCTTGTTTATTCTTCCTCCTCCTCTTCACACTCGCAGCTCTTTTATCAGTCAGAGTCGTTCTGAGTCCTGGTTTTAGATCGTCTTCTTCATCTTTATTTTTGCTGCCGCCTTCTTTACAAAAAAGGCCCGGTGATTGTGTCTGAGGATGGAGCGAACAAGGCCAGCCCAGTGACTCTCGTGTGTCTGTTTTCTCCCAGGAAGGTGTGACGACAGCGTGCTGGAGCTCTGTTCAATCTTACCAAAGTCAGGCAGCAGAAAGAGGGCCAGCCACTCCCGCCGCCTCACCTGAGGTTCTCAGAAGTGGAGCGGTGTATCTGTGCTGTCAGGAGGTGTTTGTGCTCATGCGTCACAAACACACACACACTTCAGAAACAGACTGACTCTCTGTCGTCCCTGCTGCCTATCAGCTCTGCCTTTCACAGCCTCATTCATCTTACTCACACCCTGCTGGTGGACGGATCCACGCGTTTGAACATCAGGCCAGGATGTGACACAGAACACAACAAAGGCCCCAAGCTTTAGAAACTTCACTGTTGTTTCTTTTTAAACTACAAAATTATAGACTTTTTTAACATATGGGTCAGCATGCTCTGTCCATCTAACCAAATTTTAAAATCTTACATCCAGCCACAAAATCTTTTTGATCTTGTTTTGAGACTGATTTACTAAAAAAGAACTGATTGTGTCAGAATAATAATCTTGTTTTTAGATTACTTGTCTTGTTAGACTGAAAATTTGACTCAAATTAAGTCAAAATTTTCTGCCAGTGGAGTAAGAAAAATTTTTTTTTCTTGTTTCAAGAATCTTACCAAGTAAAAGTTTCTTACTCCACTGGCAGAAAATTTAACTTGATTTGAGTCAAATTTTCAGGCTAACAAGACAAATAATCTAAAAACAAGATTATTATTCTGACACAATCAGTTCTTCTTTAGTAAATCAATCAAAACAAGATCAAAAAGATTTTTTGGCTGGATATAAGGTTTTAAAACTTGGTTAGATGGACAATTTTTGCAGTGTATTTTATTGACAAAAACATAAGGGAAGTACTCACCAAATGCCTCTGGCCTTGGAGAATGTCTTATCCACTCTGAAATATAACACAAAACATGAACTATTATAGTCTTAAAACTCCAACTTTTTTTTTTTCACGATTATTCTTCTAAAAGGATCTCATTGTGATTATATATGGGGCTTCTTTTTTGCTTATGAAACTGATTTTGAATCCAATTTAATGATAGCTGGGAGATATGAGCAGCATGATACTTGCTTGAATAAAATTCTTTGTTCAGAAATAGTTCCCTTACACTCCTTTGCTTGAAATCTTGATTTAGACACAAGTAATAGTGCAGAGGGATAGTTGGACACCCTTCCGTTCTGCAAAAAGCCCAGTGAAACGAGAGAGGGCGGTTACGCAGGAAGCTAGATTGCCCTGAAATAACTCCTGCCATCTGTTGAAGCAGCATTTCCAAGGATGAAAGGATGATTACGAGCCTGATTTTTCTTGAAGACAGAATGAATCTTATCCTGGTTTGGATCCTTGTTATGTCATTACTGAGTGTCAGTCGAGAAAAAAAATGTATCATCAGCTCCCAAATCAGACTGTAACGCTCATCCTACTGATTGCTTCTACCGACCCTTCCTGTCCCGTTTCTTCTTACAAGCGAACACGCTGCTGCGAAGCGCTCAGGTAAATTTGTCAGTGTGCTCCTGAAAGTAACGTAATGTTTGAAAATTTAAACCTCGGCGATGATCTGCTTCTGAAAATCAGGTCAGATGAATCTTGTCCTCCTTCAGGTCACTGTTTAAAACATATCCTCATCTGATAGCCTGTCCTGGATTTTTTCAAGTTTCATTTTCATTTCATTTCATGTGTTTTATCATCAACATAAAAAAAGGCTTTTTCCATAAAAAATGGCACACTGTGGAAGTAAAACCCTGGAGCTAGACTAAACTTGTTTTAACTTTCTTTATGAGGATTTTTCAACATGGATGGCAAAGTTCTTGCGTGGTTCTTGTTTCTCTCATTTGTTAACAAAATCAGGGCACATGCACTCAAACAAAAAGCTCAAAATGTTCACTATTTGATACATCGTTTGTGAATCATACAAGTCATGACAAAAAAATTAAGTCCATTGAAGGAAAAGGGTGGGTTAAGTTTGAGGTTTCACCTCAAGTGGAGTTCAAATATCTCAGGGCTATCTGTTCAATGTTTGATAGATTGGTGCAGCTTCTGCAGTACACGTTCCTACCCCCACCTAGGGTCACAAACTTTGGGTAACGATCAAAAGAACGAGATCACGGATACAAGCCGTCAAAATTAGTTTTCTCCACAGGGCATCTACACACTCCCTTACTTAGTTATATGGGAGAGACTAGGAGTAGAGCCGCTGCTCCTCCACATTGAGAGGAGCCAGTTGAGGTGGTTTGGGCATCTGGTTAGGATGCCTCCTGGATGCCTCCCTGTGGAGGTGCTTCAGGGATGTTAGACTGGGAGGAGACCCAGAGGAAGACCCGGAACATATATATATAAATGATTTACCTGATTCGTATCCAGGCGCAGGTTTTCAGATGTATGCTGATGACGTAGTTGTGTATGTGGCTGATAAAAACACCTCATCAGTATCAGCACAGCTGTCAAATTATTTAGAGTTTATTGCAGCATGGTTTGACAGGTCATGCCTTACACTGAATGTAAAAAAAACTGTCTGTTTGCTTTTCTACAAAAGCTCAACTCTGTAAAGATGGCACTGGTTTGGCTTTAAACTTGAGGATTAATGATCAAAAAATTGAGCAGGTTTCAGAAGTGAAATATTGGGTTTTTATTTTAGATTCTCATTTAAAATTTTTAAACCATGTTAAGATGGTGAGTAGAATAGCAAAAGCAAATTTACATACATTTAGACTAATTAGAGACTGTTTACCATTTCATGCTGCCAACAATTTTATGCACACAATGATCTTTTCACATTTGAGGTAGAGAATTCCACATGGTAATCCCTCAAGCAGAAAAAACAGTTTGACCCATAGCCGTTTAAAAAAAAGGAACTTTACAGTTCCCACTGTTGCTCCACGAGTTACTGAGCCTGTAGATCGAAACGGAACCAAAAGCTCACAAAGCACTTGAGGAGCCTGTCCATTCAAACATTTAAAAACAAGTTTTAAGTTAAAAAATTTAACAAAGTTTTCAAAATTCATCATGTTAAGTTTTTTAATATGACAATGATGCGCTCTGATGGGTTTCCTGTCCAAGATCTTAACTGCTCTGTTGTAAATCATTCTCAAAGGCTTGATGGTTGTGGCTGCTGCTTGAGACCAAGAGGTTACACAATAACTACTGATTTAAAACTGATGTCTGACTGGAACCATTTTAGATTAGAACTGAAGCATTTCTTGAAGGAAAACCAGCTTTGTCATCATGAATAACTGAACTGTCACTTTTTAATGATTTGTTTTAAAGTTGGTTTTATGAGTTTATTAGTGAAGTTTTAATATTGTGATGTTTTTATTTGTTAACCATATTTTACACTGCTAAAAGCCCATCTAGGGACGGGCATTGCAAATTAGCTCTGGCTATAAATGTTGTAGTGTATAGTATTGTTACTACTTGACACTTGTCCCTATTCAAATAAACAATAAAATGAAAATGAAATGAAACATGCTGGAGAGATATGCCTCTCAGCTGGCCTGGGAACGCCTTGAAACCCTCCCAGAAGAGCTGGAAGAGGTGGCTGGGGAAAGAGAGGTCTGGACCTCTCTGCCCATGCTGCTGCCCCCGCGACCCGACTCTGGAACAAGAGGTTTCATGTAACAGCTTATAATAAAAATGATCTGGTCTTCACCAGGTTCTACAATTAATCCAAACTGTCCTCAAATCTACAAAATCATACACCAGATTCCACCATGCTGTTATCCTTCTATTATCTTTGCCCACTTCTTCCTTTCAGGGTTACAGGGGTTTCTAGTGTCCCTATCCAGCAGTTACTGTGTGAGGGGCAGGGGACACCCTGGACAGGTCACTAGTCTGTCACAGGGACACATGGAGACAACCGTTCACTATCTCACTCATAACTAGAAACAATTTAGTTGCCAAGGAGGTAAGCAGAGTACCTGGAGAAAACCCACATATGCACAGAGAGAACATGAAAAATACATTTATTAATCTGATCAACATCAGAATGATCACCTCTATAAAAGCAGAAGTTCTGACAGTTTGTTACTTTGGAGCATACAGGTGTATTAATCACATAAAGGTTAAAGGTCATTTCCAAACAACGTGGAGTTTATCACTCTAGAGGAAGATATTCACAAATGACAGCTGCCAGTTTTCCCTGGAAAGAGTCTTGCTTTGGAGAAAGTCTCGCTTCTCAAAACAAAATGACACCACTTGGGTTTTGCAATGTTACAGCTGAATGAACCTTGAGGTTTCTGAAATAATAACCCATAATGTTGACTGAAACTTTTTGATGGGAGTTTAAAAAAGCTACAGAGGAACAAATGTCTTCAAACCTCAATAAACTAAAACAATATTGTAAAGAAGAGTGGGCCAAAATTCTTCTACAGTGATATAAAAAAGGACTTATTCAAGTTACTGCTGTTAAAGGAGCATGTAAAAGCTGCTGAGTCATAGTGAAGACATCATTTTTCACACACAGCTTTTCCATTTTGGCTTATTTTTTGTTTAATAAATAATTACATGTATGACTCTAGTGTGTGGTTTTGTATACTTGAGGTCAGATTTAAATAATTTTAGAATAATTTTAGGACATTTTCATAATGTCCTGATGCACGAAGTCTGCAAACAAAATGAAGTGGACTTTCTTTTTCCCATTACTTTAAACTTTTTCCCAATGTAATCTTAATATTCTGTTTACTATTTTTATGTGGTAACCCTTTTTTTTTTTTTTTTTTGTAAAACATGTTCTTGTTCCAGAATTGTCTTTATTTTGTAAGTTTTGGAAACAGTTGTGTGTGCTGATAAGAACTGCACTAACAGCAGATATTTAATGGTGATGTTCTTCTTTCTCTGTAGGCTGTAAACATTAGAAATATTTGAACCATCATGTTGAGTGAGCTGAAGCTTTAGATGAAAATGTAGTGACTACCTTCTGCCTGTAGATGGCACTGTGTGTGCAGAAGCTCCAATACATGATGTGTAGTAGATGCAGTTTGTAATGTTTTAAGTTTTGTGTCTCTGAACGATAAAAAAGTGATGATGAAATAACTAAAACACACAACAGAACCTTTGGGATGCAGACCTTAAGTGAACATAAGCAACTCTCTGGGTTCATGATGCTTGTGACGCATGGCTGCTGTGACAGCTTTTTATTCTTGTCTTTGCATCATATTGTCCCAGTCAGGACAGCTCAACACCAAATAATAAGGAAAAGCCTAGAAAACAAAAAGTATCAGGACTGTTAAAATGATTCTATGTAAAGAGATGGATGGATGGATGGATGGATGGATGGATGGATGGATGGATGGATGGCTGTCACCCCCCGCCCCCCCCCCCCACACACACACACACACACGTTGTACTCCTTTAATAAGCTGTGTCTGTGTGTGTGTTTGCAGTAAAGATCTGCTAACATGATTAGTGTGCATGAGACAGCAAACCCCAAAGGATCAAATAACTCTCAACAGAATACTGATGCTGGTTTTAGACACAAACAAATATGAACAAGTTTCATAACACACCAAACCTGCCAATTATTACAAAATATAAGACAGAATTCAGAATTCAGCATTTGACCTTTTAGAATTTTACCAAAACCTTTTTCTGTTCATGCAGATATTTTCCCATTTGTCTTAGTGAAAGATGATTAGAATAGAGCGATTGTTTTTATTATTAATCTATTAGGGTATTTTTAAGAGAGTAGCTGACAAGATTTTTCATCATGTTTATTTTAAAATTATTCTGTTTTTGTTGCCTTTAACAAAAGAACAGACTTGTTTGTTCCTACAAAATGTCGTGTTTTTGCTGATCCTTGGAACACTGAGTAGCTCTGATCTTTTATATTGAAGGTCTGTTTGCTGGCAGATTTGTGCCATTTGATTACAGAGATTTTTGTGTTGTGGGCTAAATGTAATTTAAATCTAGTCTAGATGGAAGTGATTGTAATAAAACAAAGCACATTTACCCATCCAGACAGTGTTTTGTTCTCTATAGTCAAACAGGCCACAAAGGACTTTTGTTTTTTTCTTTCTTTCATAAAAGAACCTTTACCTTGAACAGATCTTCAGAAGCTTTTTGAGTGTTTTTCTTTTAAAATGGCAGAAAAAATGAAAGTGTTTTGAGAGAACTTGAAATGTGGACTGGAGAGTGGCTAAAATTTGACCTACTGACCTTCAAATTGGCAAACAACCCCTCTTCCTGCTGAACCACAGCATGATATTAGTCATTGGCATTGGTTAAATTATGATCTGAACTGATGGCCATAGTGTGGAAACACACCAATTATTCCAGTTCATTATGCAGATGAAGCTAACTGTGTGAACTGTTTTTTTTTACAAGAAGTCATCTAAAAGTTGAGACGTTTCAGAGGAAGTAAAACGATAATGAAGGATTAGAAGACTTTGATTCATTCAACAAACAAATTTTAAGTTGACCACAAGAAATTCTTACAGAGCGAGAATTAAAACCAAAAGTAAAAAGTCACTTCTTCTTTTTAGTGAGAAATTCTCAAAAGATAAATGAAAGTTTAAAGCTTCCTCCTTCTGAGAAATCAGAGTTACTTATAAGAAACAGGCTGCAGGAGGTTTATTTGTTCACTGCAGCAGGTTGTTGTCTGATTTCCCTCTGAGCAGAATAACACTCAATGATCCAAGCCCTCCGTTTGACCCCCAAAAAAGACTCGAAGATAGAAAATGTGATGTTCTGGCTCTACTGGTGAACTTTTCACAGTGTTCAGCGACATATGTGAGCAGATAAATCAGAACTCCACCTTCAGTGGAAAGCACCCGGGTCTTTAAAAGAAAGTTATGAGGAGGGGGGACGCCTGTTTTCTTTCTGCATCTCCAAGAAAAACATTTTCTGAATCTCATCCTGCGCCGCTCATCCATTCTCGGGTTTCAGGGAATTCCCATCAAATGAAATCAGACAGGGTGTGTTGAGATGATTAAATTAGGGCTCTAAACTCAATAACTAAAAGCAATACAAGATATTTGAGATGAAGCACAACCTTGGCAAAGAGAGAGAACATGACACCAAACAGCTGAGACTTTCTGACAACTAACTTAAACTGAGAGGATGCAGCTGCAACAATCGCTTCAGCATATTTCAAGTTTACTTGTATTGTCTTCCTATTTTCAAAAGAACGTTTTGCTGTGTTGATTTGAGGTACAGATTAAGAAATTGTATAAAAGAGACAACAGAATTAGCTTTTGAAGGGAGTCTTTTCCAGGCACATAATTCAGTTCTATACCACAATCAAGTAACTATGTTGCCTTCAGTTGTTATGAAATACTGTATATATCAAAAATAAATTAAATTAATTTCATTAAAAAGTAAACACATGACGTACTCCTACATACAAAAAAACACAAACATTTTAATAGTTATTTTTCTAGATATTGAGCTCAAATGTGTAATGTGGTAAAAGTCTTCAAACACTAAGACAGAGGTGCCCAAAGTGGGGCCCGCGGGCCAAAAATGGCCCGCAAAGCCATTTGATTTGGCCCACCGGCAGTTGTCCTGGTTAGATTGTAATTATGTTAAGATTAAATATAAAAAAACAGGTAACTACAAGAGACATTTAGATTAGATTTAAGTCCATATATGATTTGCACACTCTATAAGACCACAT
>JAUBOC010000181.1:6116815-6128717 GCA_032275365.1 Anablepsoides cearensis | reverse complement strand
GGTCCTAAGAAAGATAGTAAATTTATCTGTAATAAAAAAATACAAATATTTTTTTTTTAGTAATCCAAGATGATAGTCAAAAACTAGATTTTTTTTCAAGCCCAGAAATGTATTTCATATGTTTCTAGCATATGTTTAGAAAGTGTGGTCCTAATATGGCAGGGCGGTCTCAAGAAGGTAACAAATACAAGAATGTGTGTGTGTGTGTGTGTGTGATTTGTTTTTTCCTGCATAAATCAGCAAACACCATCTGTGAACAAACTTGTTCTGCTGTCACGCTGTTGAAAGCATTTCCTTCTGAACACTTTGTAAGCTGATTAGATTTGTGAGGATGGAGACGTGTCCTCTGACACCAGCTGTCTGCAGAGCCTCTGAGAAAATCATTTCTTCTCTTTTGCTGTTGTTAAAAAACTGACTCAGCAGTGATGTTTGCAGTTATTGATCAGGTTGTTGTGCTGCAGAACAGTCATTAAAAGATGCACATCAATTACATTACAGCTTATTGTACAATGAGTTGTAGCTGTTTTGGTTAAACCTTGAAAATAAAATAATGTGGAGTCATCTAATGCAATATTCTGATTGCTCACTCTATTCACTATCACTTGGATTCTGTGTAATTTGTGAATGACCCTCAGCTGCTGCCACACCAAATCTTTGCTCCTTATTTGTAAAACTGGCCTTTTGTGTTTTAAATTTCAGTTAGCTGTGGAAGACATCTTGAATCAGACCAACTGCAAAAAATTGACTAGTAGATGTCAGCCCATTACTTTCTGAATGTTTCATCAAAATCTGTTCATGAGATTTTTTGCTAACAGTAAAACTAAACTTTTTAGCTTCCGGCCCACAACATACCAGCTGCAGAAACCTGACTCCAGATTTGGTTTGTGTATGCAAAAAACTCAATTAAACAAAAACAGTATAAGTGTAAATCAATCTGATACTTTTACTCACTTTTGATTTTGTATTTTTTTTTTTTTTGTTGTTGCTATAATTACTGTAAAAATATTCCATTATTTGCATTTGAATCAATGTCTGGAAATCATCCGTGGACCCTCACTTGATGCTTCATGACCCACCCCAACTTTGGGAACCACTTGGCTAATGCACATCAAGGCTCAAATAAATCTGCAGCATTTTTTTTTTCAGGAGACTGATGTATTTTGTTTTAAAGAATATATTTTTTAGATTTAATACCTTTCGAAACTATAAACCTTAGCCAAAAAAAAAAAAGTAATTTCTTTTTTAAAAAAAAGATTATTTTTCATGGTTGTAAATAAAACGTGACCCTAAAAGACTTAATAATGTGAGATGAAACTCATTCCAGACTAGGCTCAGTGAACAGTGTTGACTTTATTCTTCATGAGGTCGCTGAAGGGTCGTCTTTTATACACTTAAAATGTCGAGGGGCTTCAAACAGGTTCTGCAGAGTGATGGAGAACTTCTACATTTACACAGAGTGCACGGCTTAAATACAGAATATTATACAACAATGGTCAATAAAACTACACAGAGTGAATTAAATAGACTCAAAGTTAAATAAATAGATTGAGAAATCCATTTACAGCCTTCATCGTAACGCTACGTCAAAGCATTTCCACTTTGTAAAGAAACTCTTAACGGTCCAATTCCAAACTTTACAGCAGCCCGACAGTACCTACAAGTTCTTTTATACATTTAGATCATTGCTTCATGATCCCTTTACAGTAACACTGCACAATAAATATATAAATGGAGGTCATTAATATTAGGGCAGGCTAATGTGAAGCAATTCCTTTATTCAATTTATACAGAAAATTCAAGCTGAGACGTGAAAATATTTGATCAAACTGAGAATCAGTGCTAAACGTGCTTAATGAGCCTTCTCAAAAAGCAAATAAAACATACATCAGGAAATACAAGAGTACTTAATAAAAGATTAGTTAGAAGAAAAGGAGGAAATGGATAAGAAGTGAACTCAAGGCACCAAAAGAAAAAGATAAATCAGCAGGATGTTACTCCTCAGAGTAAAATCAGTGATCAGGAAATTGACCTGGGGAGAATAAAGGGCTGACAGCTGTTTGATAAAACGAATCATGATTGTAAGAATCTGCTCACTTTGAAACTCAGATGTTGGTAATAATGCAGGTGATTTTATAGCACCAAATTCATCCGACAGAAACAACTCAGTAACAGCAGCACTTAACTCAAAGCAATCTAATAAAGAGTGATCAATAGATCATATGTTTTTTTCTTTGTGCTGGAGGCCTCAACAGGACTGAGGGCTGTGGCATATTAAGCCTTAATGCATTAGATTTTGGGAACAATTTGGAATGACTACTTGAAATTTCCCACAACTTTAACACACCTGTTGATCCCTTTATCATCCCAAACAGAAACCATTTGAATCTGTAGCAACAAAAGCAGGAGAGTCACTGCTGTGGGTAACGCTGGGTGAGAATATTTTGGTCACAAGCACAAGTACGGTGATAACAACATGATTATAGTTGATTCTGTGATCTACAGAGTAGAAAAAAACAACTAAATTCTATTATTACTGTAATCAAGTCAGAGATCTGAGTGTTTTTTTAAAAGCCCCAAATCATCAAGAAGACAGGAGTGTTTGCACTTTGGACTCTGAAATCACTTCTAAACGCTGCTTCTTCTCTTAGTGTTTGTATAAGAAGCTGCAGCCAGCCGGTGTTTAACTAAAGTGAGGAGTGGATGAAGTCACCAGGAGCCTGCAGCACAGCATCCTGGCTCCAACAGACTGCATAGTTCAAACATTAAGACTCGCGTATAGATTTGTCAAATCGTCTAGCTGAAGACGTGTGGTTTGACCTGAGGCGGTGGACTTATGGCTGATCTGTTTCCACATAAAAACACCATCCTTACTGAAGCTGACAAAGTCAAAGGACAAGAGGTGTCACAGGTTCAAATAAAAGCTTAGAGACTTTAACATTTCACAACTACTTTAAAGGTTTTGTTAGTAAGGCTACACTGCTTTAACAGCAACAATCAGGGGGAGTTATTATAAATGAGCTAATGGCTGACAGGGTCTGACCAGAATGAGAAGTAAAGGCAAGAGTGTGAGAACAGATCACAGCCGAGAACCAGAGTCAGAGGACAGCAGGAACCGCACGACAAAGGCTCTGATTACAGGAGAAATACTGTCGAAGGTTCACCACAACATTGAGTCTTCAACAAGGTGAGAAAGAACGGGGGACTCATTTCAGACAAAACAAAAAACAACAACAAAACGAGCAGCTCATTTATCTCTTCATCCTTCTCAAGGCTGCATGCAGGTTTCTCCACTTCCAAATAAAGAAGACCCACAGGGTTGGATGAGAGAGGTTTTTTCTTGATGCAGGTGGACAGAGAGGGTGATGTGGCATCGGTGTCTGGGATGGACAGGATGTCTTGAATCAAAGAGGGGAGGAGGGAGTCAACATGAAGACAGGTCCTTACAGAGAAGAGGGGGTTTGGAGTGATGGGAGGAGTTCAGCGCTACAGAAACAGGAGGAGACAAAGAAAGGAGAACATTTAAGTCTTAATTTACTACATAGAACTAAAAACCAGGCTAAATAAACAGATGCAGTAACAAACAGTTACAGGACTAAATAATGGTTAACCACAATGACGGTTGTTTTTAACAAACACCTGTGTAGAAATGCTACATATTTACAAATCTGTCTACTTTGTTTTGTATTCCAGTTCCTAAAGGAGGATTGTGAATGAGCTCGGTGCCCTGCAGCTCTTACTTACACCAACATGAAATTCCTCTTTAATTCTATTTATGGAAGTGGATGATGCACCTCTAGATTCCCGGCAGACCCCTGTCATCCTGCTCCTAACATGTCAGTCAGGAACAGGCTGAGGTGAGGTCAGCTGAGTTTGACTGTGAAGTGTTGAGCTGCAGGCAGCTGCTCTACACATTTAGATCTTTGGCTCAACGGTTTTTCTTTCTTACGGAAAGATCTCTGTGGGGTTTTGTTTGTTTACTGTCACGCCATGCTGCAGACGTGTTAGGAGACACACGCAAAGCTTTAGAGGTTAGATTATCAACAGGTGAGGGGAAAGGAGAGGAAGGCCCGGCCCGAGTGGTGATGAAAGTGTCCTGACGTACAGGAAGTGAAGCTCTGCGGCTTGTTTTCACCGTTAACTCACCGCTCACAGAACGACTGGACTTTCTATGTGTCAGAGCAAACTCTCGACCCGACACCGTGTTACAAACACCAATAACACTGTGGCTTCTAATAAAGGTGGCGTCTCGTGGGAGAGCCCTGCCTCTGTGGGACGAGCTGCAGGTCTGACTGCAGTTCTCAGGACAAAGACAAGAAGAGGGTCTTACAGGGCTGGTGTTGAGACTTCGAGTGAGAGTCCGCAGGTGGTGCGTAGCTGAGGCGGGGACGCTGCTGCCAAGAACCGGGCTAGCTCGCGAGCTGCTCCTCAGCTGGGGCCGAGCGGGGCTGCTGCGGGGGCTCCGAGGGGCCCGACCCGACTTGGTGACGAGCTCTTTGGCCCGAGAGCGGCGGGGGCTGCTGTTCAGGCTGTGCGGATACTGAGGCGCTTCCAGGTCCTCCAGACGTTGGGTGAGAGCCAGTTTCTGCTGGATGGCCATGCGCAGCAGGGAATTCAGAGTCTTCTTCTCGTCTTCTGCAGCCGCGAGCTGCCTCTGCATCTCATCCAGCTGCGTGATGTACTGATCACACCTGAAAGAGGCGAACGACAACAATGACGTGCAACATGCAGATGCAGCAAAGAGCAGATTAAATCACAGAAACACTCCATATCATGCTAAAACAAGACTCCATGTGTTAGATTCACACTTTAAACACCATCATGGAATGCAAACACGGATAATCTTTTAAATTAATATTTTGAACATTTAATCAATGCTAGGGTAAAACAGCACATTGGGATTTGTTATGGGAATAACAATATAAATCTAAAAAACAACCTTTAAAACAGCAAAAGTGTTTAAATGAACCACAGAGTTTATTAATATTTACTGGAGTTTAGGATTTTATTGTTACATTTTAGTTACTTGTTTTCATAATGTTGCATGTTTGGTACTACAGCACCATCTACTGGTTAATGAGAGATCAACAGGGTTCCATGAGTTTTTTTCTTTAGGCTCTCAGTTTTTTCAGACTCCAACTTTCAAAGATTTTTATCAATTTTTTGGGCAGAAATTTTCACATCAAAGTACAAAAACCCCTGGCTAAAATTATTTAATCACCACACATACAGGAGGTTGTTTCAATTGTTTGATTTTGTATTAAAAAAAATTAAATTAAAAAGGGAAAGTATGATTTTCTCAACCTTCCAACCTTCTGGCAAAAGGAAATGAAAAATGAATTAATTAAATGTAATTGATGTAGTCAGTCACGGTTGCTTTTGTAAATCAAGTAGAGGAAAAAATGATCACATCTTTTCTAACAGCATGAATTCTCTCACACTTCAACAATCTAACTCCAAATGTCTGATACTGCTGTTGCCAGAAAGGTTAAACTAACCATTTTCTGCTATTTCAACCAAAAACTTTCAAATGGACTGAGAGCCCATGCCACTGTAATATGTACTGTACATATGTCATTACTGTTGTTTGGCCTATGGCAAGATGCATTTTTATCTTGAAAAATGAAGTAATTCTTTCAGCTGACCGAATAAGAAACAAAATTTCATCTTAGACTTTTGCATTTGTTGAAAATGTAATGATTATTATCTCCCCCAAGCCTTTACCTAACATGACCCTTTCACCCAGTTATCCACAGTCAATAATTACTTTTAGCTCACTGTTAACTTGCTTTTTTCATTTGGGTGTTAAAGATTACTTTAATTTGGATTTTCTGTCTGTAAATACCCCTTCTTTTAGGTGATTTCCCACAGTTCAGTTAAAGACTTTGACTCCAGCATCTGACCACTTCTTCCTCATTTGCTATGTTGTGCACTTTCTGTTGTCAGAAACTTTGCTTTAGGTTTTCTACGTTGCTTCCCTTTTACAATCTTCACATTTTAATGGTTGTTCCCAGTCAGCTGTGTCTGAAATCTGGACCAAGTATGATTCATGTCAGTCAGCTTTGGGCAACAGCTCTCTACAGTTTTAACTGAAGACTAATTAGCAAGTTTAATCAGTTGTATTTGTTGTAGAATTGCAAAACAAAGTGATTCTATAATTTTTTTCTGCTGGATCAAAAAAAGTGTGACTGACTACAACAATTATATGTTGTTTTTTACAGTTTCTTAATGCCAGAAGGTTGGAAAAACAATTACAGATTTATGGAATATCTGCGTCTTGTTTTCTTTACACAAAATAAACAATTGAAAGAACATCCCCCATGAGGGGTGATTCCAATTTTTCTGCCACGTGTTGTACTTCAAATACAGTAAATGCATAAATACTGGTCATGATGTACATCTGCTTGCTCCTATAAACAGTTTAAAAACAATAGTTATGATTATGAATAGCAGGAAATGACAGTTCTGGTTAAAAAAAATCTAATCAAAAACATTTTAAATTTTGTCCATAAGGTTAAAGTTTTTTAAATATAACATTTTATAAATTTATGTTACTACTCGCAGTTAAAAAAAAAAAAAAAACAAAAAAAAACAAAAAAAAAAAAACACAAAACACAAAACAGAGCAACACACATTTTAGGGCTGGATTAACCTTTGACTGATTGCTTTTGACTGCATCAGAACAGTTTGTAACATGAGTTCTTGTTTACTGTAAATACTTACCTAATTTAATCTATTTTTTGTCCGCCTGCACAGTGTGAAAAATATGACCTGCTTCTCTCACAGGTTTAAATATAGTGTTAATTACTGTGCTAATTAGGAAGCAGCTTCTTACTTGAGTTGACTGCCGATTGTTTTTACCCAAGTGTAAACTTTAGATATAAACAACATTCATTCATTTTGCTTCAGTGATGAGAAAGCTAAGATCACAATATAAACACAGATTTTATATAATCCATTTGAAATCTAAAGTGAGAACTTTAGCTTCACACATAAAACATTTTTGTTTTAAAAATGGAAGGCCTGTTTCTATATTCTTGTGAATATAGAAACAGTTTCTATATTCTAACAGTTTCTATATTCTAATGTGAAACAAGTGACATAATTAATTTTACTAAACAAAATGTACAAAATGTTTACCTGAAAACTCACTAAGTAGTTTTTATATGCCTAAAAACATTTTACTTCTGATGAAATTAAACAATAGGTAAAACAGGAAAATCTGAAAAATGGAAAAAGAAAAGATTGAAAAAATAATAATAATTGAATTTGGTCAAAAACATATTGTGAGGTCTTTGCTGTAAAATACTGTGGGTTTTACACAGTTTACTGTATATTTGTTGTTTAATTGTAATATTTGAAGAAATGTAATCAGGAGTTTTACTATTTAATTTTCCTGCGTGCTGCTTTAAGTGACCCTGAGAATACAAACAACATTGTTCAACATTCTGAAATAAAGAAGAGAAACTGGTTTTAGGCTTCAGTTTTTTTACTCCTGACTGGCATTTAGTGGTGAGTTTTTAACCTCAATCAGCTAAAGTTGTGGTTCCTCAGCAACAAGTCTATAAAAAAATGGCATGGGTTGCAAATTACTGTTAAAACTGTAATACTACACTCCTCCACATGGTGGCGACACTAAACCAAGCATAACCCAAGATGACTTCTTTAAAGCTTTAATCTTCAGTCTGTTGGAGCAGACAGCAGCCGTCCTCGATCGCTGTCTGTTCTCCAATCCTTCTTAGAGATAATCAAAAAGCAGCTCATAACCGTCTGCAAAAAGACCCAGACAGTCTGATGCTTTTCCAGGAAACATCCATAAAATTTACAGGGAAAACCTAAATCAATCACAACAGCACTGCTGGCATGAAACAATGATCAGAAGAGATTAGTGCTGGAGATATGGAGGTCTATAAATTAACTCTTAGCATTCTCTTACACAGGACCTCTCTTAAATGTCCCACCTGACTGTTGCCTACATTTAACTCCTCTTTCCCTACAGTGACCTGGCTCCATGGGAAAACCTGCCTGTGGCTTTTCCCATCAGCACAAGGCAGAGCATGTGGTTTATAATCTTCACGTGAACTGTTGGATTGTTCCCACGCGTAATGAGCACAATAAGCTCATTAGGCGAGTGACACCTAAAGCTCTACTACAATAAGCACCATTACCGAGGGTAAGAAGCAAAAATTAACAAAACTACAAATAAACAGAGCAAAAGGAAAAACTCCTTATGGAACTCATAAAAGTTATCGTTGTGTGGTTACAAATCAGATACATAAAGAAACAAACAACAAAAAGTCTTACCGACTGGCAAACATGACTCGGAGTGAAGAGAAGGTGGCAGCGTCCTCCTTCAGGGTTTTGAGCTCATTTCTCAGTTTCATCATGGTCTCTGACACCATACACTTCTCTGTCTCATACTTGGTCTTCAGATTGGACAAAGCCAGTTCAGCAGTCTGGAAAAGTCGAACATATTATCGCTTTCAAAGGTGTTACGTTTACACTTGAGCTCTATCGAGACATGAAACAACTATGTTGAAAGCTTTATCAAAGATTGTTCAAATAAAGTGCTGGGTTTTGATTTAGGCAATAGTCAAAATTAATTTGACTTGTCTTTAAAAATGTGTAATGCTGTAGGTAAGATAATTGATCTGTCAGTGGTTTACTTGTGAAAGTTTAATGAGCCTACTCTTAATTGTGCAGCTGATGTCATCTCCAAACAATCCACAATTTTACAATTCACTGAAAAACACAATCTTCCTAATCTCATTAAGAACTAAGTGTTATTAATTGTTAATTTCTTTTTGCTAAAAATAATCTATCACCAGCATACTACATTGTTCTAAGAGAAAGGTACAGTGGATATAAAAGTGTCAACACTGTTAGAATGTCAGACCAGGAGTATGTTTGTAGAAGAAACATGGACAGCAGGTCATATAGTGCTTGAGATATAAATTAGAAAGAGAGTAAAACATACCACATAAATGTAAAATAACTAAGATAAGAGTTCTGGACACTTTAATAAAAGCTATAATCAAGACAAAAACAATCAGTCAATTAAGCTACACAGCTGAGTCCATGAGAAGAATGGATAAATACAAAAGACTTCCCTCTAACGTTATAGACAACTCATCACTGCAGCAATTTAATAAAGTGATGACTCCGTTTCCTGCCTGACCCAACTCTGCTGCAGTTCTTAATAAATTATTTTGAAAATATGTTAAGTTTATGTAGCAGCTCAGCTTGGTGGGGCTCACCTGTTTGTTCGCCTTGAGGACAGTTCTCAGAGTAGCAATCTGTTCTCTCTTTGTGCTGAGAAGAGATTTCAGCTTCAGAACTTCCTCCATCAGGCTTTCAGTGTCCCGCTCAGACTCTGCTCTGCTGCTGAGGCCTGAGTAAGGCATCACACCCTTCTGACGACACAGGTCCACAGCCACCTGGGAAACAGCACAAAGGCAGGTTAGAAACAGGAATAAACTCAATGAGCTTCAAATTTTACAGTACTGCAGTTTTAAATGTGTATTCTGTCGACATTTTTAAAGTTGTGAAAATATTTTGAAATGTCTTGATTTTGTGAAATGAGTTCAATTAACTCGTTGAAAAGCATCATGATTCATATGGTGGATTTTAATTTATTTACCACGCTCCTCAGCGTTCCAGACAATGGTGTCTGCTGAAAGGATTCAAGCTACAACTCAACTTTAACCCCTGATAATCCAATTCATTCAAAACCAGCACACACGTGTCACCTCAGACTCCAGCAGGAGCTGGATCTACAGACAGAGGTGAACCTTTAACCCAGAACACCAGCCTGGCTTCCTTACTCACAAACCAGTTTTCAGTTTTAATCATTTACTGTATATTTCTCAGTATCCAAACTGCATACTGACAACAAACAGGATACTGAGTGTTTCTTTGTTTGAACTAAACTCCAACCTTACCCTGAGGTGCTTGATCTGGCAACGAATGACAGCGACCAAGTTGGACACATTGGAGGGGTCCCTGAAATCCAGCGTGGGGGATCCGGGGCAAGACAGAGCATCCCCGGAGGCTCCCGCGCTGTCCACCTCCCCCATGAACTGCAGCGCTGAGGCTTTGGAGATGAACGCGTCGTTGGCTCGAGGCTTCTTCTGGGAGTTGTGCTGCGAGTAAATGTGGTGCGATCTTCGTCCTCCTCCTCCTCCGCCGCCGCTTGCCCTGGCGCCGTCGCGGTAGTAGTCCAAGGTGACCCGTTTTGGTGTTAGGTTGTTGCACACGCAGATGTGGTGGTAGAGGTTAGACAGCTCCTCGGAGAAGGCCAGCAGCTCTTCCTGGGCGACGCTCAGGTGCCCCTCGGAATCGGTGGCCACTTTCCGCGTGACTCCGATCTCCTTCTCCAGCTCGCCGATGCGCTCCTGATCCCGCTTGCTGGACTTGATGCACTGACGGATCTTGTCAGCCAGCTCCTGGGCCTCAGTCCTCCAACGATCCTTCTCCTGCTTGTATTTTAACTCCAGGGCGTTGTAACGAGTTCCTGCCTGAGACAGTTCATCTCGCAGCTTCAGAAGCTCTTCGCTAGATGCTCGCATCCTGGCCTCCAGCACCTCCTTGCTCCTGGTGTCCACCTCGTAGTCGAAGACGGCGCTGTCATCTCCAGTTTCAGACTCATGTTTGACCTCTGCTTCTTGGTTCTGATGGTGAGTACTCTGCACAGCTTCCAGCTGTTGCGTCAGAGAACCAACCTTGTCTTCTTGCTGACTGAGTGCCTGTTTGGACATCATCAGCTGCATCTGCAGCTCCTCAACCTTACTGGTCAAACTGGATTTATCTCTTTCTGCCTGAAAATAAACAAGCAAAACAATTTGAACTCATACCTCAGTCCAGATAACTATTTATTTTTTATTATTAAAAAATAAAGCTTATAAAACTCCCTTCTCCATCACCTCCCCTTTACTCCTGATGCATTTTTAATGTAACCTCATTCAGCTCCAGACCAAACATCTGTTAGCTTGGAGCTTTTAAACCCAACCCCCAACTTAAGTGTATCATAAATAATATATTCCCTTCTAACTACTAGGGGTGACAGTTCACATTTCTATATTCTAAAGTACTATCTGTGCATGAGGGTGTGCCATTCATTTAAGAAGCTCATTCAGTAAATCAGACATTATATATTAATACTCGTCCTTCAGCAACACAAAGCGGATGTGGCTGAAAGCAGGAAGTGGCAAACAACAGCCTAGTCATACAGACTGATCTGTACAGCGACTTCCTCACTTAAAAACAAAGGGTGAGAGTACTTAAGAACAAGCATCTGTGCTTCTATTTAAATATGAAAGTTCTGCAAATCCAGTGTATTCAAAGAAAAAACAATAATGTGCGTCAAATTCATGTCCAAACTCTAGAGTTTTAAATCTTCATTTCTGCCATTTTAAACAGAGAAGCCATCACTGTCCCAATGTCATGACATAAATCCTGTTATATTTTCAGTAATTACAGTTTCATGATTACTGATAAAAAAAACTAACAAATTCAATTAGATTCTAGTGTGAGAATTCAACACCCTATAAAACAACAATGAGCTGAATCCAGATTTTACAGTGGGCTCCACCTTCACATTGCACAGACAATGACCCTATTTGGCTCAAATGTAGAATCCTATAATAAAAGAAGCTGAAAAACTGGCTATGGCCACAAAACTTTAACACGTTTTCATTTACACCATTCAACTTTATGCTAAAATGTGGTAGTAAGCTGCTTTTGTTCTTCACCTTCTGTTTAAAGTAGGGGGGTCCCGATACCAGAATTTCTTAAACCAAGTATTACTACTTCAGTTTGAATACTTGGCTCAATATATCGAAAATTTATCGTCATCGCGATAAATCGCATCGCAATATGCATATCGCAACAACTGCATAAACTGCAA
>JAUBOC010000181.1:6076192-6088086 GCA_032275365.1 Anablepsoides cearensis | reverse complement strand
TACTCAAGTAAAGTAAAGATACTCAAAAAATGTACTTAATTACAGTACTCGAGTAAATGTACTTTACTACTGTCCACAACTGAATAAATGTTTGGTAACTTTGTGACTCAGCTGTGTGGTTTTTATCAACTTTGCGCGGACTGATACATTCAGGACATCACACGGCGCGCAGTAACACAAACGTTGTTCGGTTGAGAAAACAGGAACAAATGGTGTCATGCCAAAGTGTTCAGGTGCAACTGTAGTCTGTGTAGCATTTTTTTGCACACCAATATGACATTGTTGAGAAAGAGTTGTTTTATAAGCCTACAAAACGATTTTAAAAAGTTGCACTCGTTTGGCTAACCGTTAGCCTAGCCAGGATGAATACATCATCCCTCTTATTCATCCTCTGCTCTCTGCTGATGTCACCACTGATAAGGTACCAGTTGTTGCTAACTTTGACAAAAACCACACTATAAAAATAACCAGACTATCATTTTATTATAGTTATTTAAAGTTTATTTGTTTTTTATGAATAAGTATGACATTACTTTTAATGCATGTTAGTGTTTAAATACAAAATTATAAAGCATTTGGATCAGGAGGAGAGCAGCGCACTGCCTCTCTCTCTCTCTCTCTGAAAATGGAAGTAACATTATTCATTTCTGCTCTGTGTCAGAGTGACAGAAGAAAAGTGGGGGTTAGAGAAGCGTGCTTGTCCGTTTCCTGCTTTGAGCTGATGTGCGCTCAGAACAGAGAAGAGAAACTTCCTTGACTGTAAAGTCGCGAGGGCGACGGGCTTTCTTTTTTTATTATTATTATTATCATTTTAAATGCGAATAAGTATTCTTTTGAAAATAAAAGTGGCGCGTTCTGATAAAGGATTATGAGCCGAGGATCTAAAAGTAAAACAGAGAGCATCCCAAGCTCTTTGTTGAGTCAGCAGGAGAATGACAGACTGGAGGAGCTGCTGGGCAGAAGGTGTGCTGTAAGTTCTGAGCTGGGAGAAAATGGATCAAGTTCAATGTATTATTCTCTTTTTTTTAGTCCTGACTTCTGATTTAAGGCTGGCATTACAAAACTGGTTAAAACTGATCATTTGTGGGGTACTAATTGTTCTGATTGTACACATGATCAGTTTCAGCCCCTCAAGATGGGTGGTAAAACCTCACGTCCTGAATGAGAGCTGTTAATAGTTGAGGCCTGTTAAACTGAAGCCTTCAAGATTCATTCTTTAAATTTTTACATTCACCACCAGAAATGAGACAAATAACTATTATTCTCTTAATCAAGTAAAGGTAAATGCAAATAAATATTGATTCGCTGACACTGGGTGATCAAGGAGGCAGCAGTAACAGGAAATGAAGGCAAATTTTTTTTTCTTCCTCTGCTGTTCGAATTAGACACAACGGCCGGTTTCATCTTACAGCAGAGCAGAAGTTGCCACATTTTTTTTGTTTTGCCTCTTTTGCGTTAAACATTCAGCCTATAGTCATGTGTCAAACTGGCATGGAAACAAAAGAACAATGCATATGAAGCGTTTCAACGGCTGCAGCGGAAAATCAAATGCACCACAATGCTTTGAACTGCCATCGGAACAAGTGAACGCATAGGAGGAAGTAAATTGTTGCCACAAAACAGCGTATTTACATGTCAGCTGCTGTAAAATGCTCTGAAACCGCTGTCAGTTGTGAACACTTAAACTGTCTCCTCTGTGTGTAATTTATTTTATTATATATATTTTTTTCAGTCCATTGCCACTGCAGTGGCTCAGCTGTTCATGGCTCTGCCTCACAGTCCAAACATGTGGAACCTGCAGCACACAGGAGTGGTCTGCTTCGTCAAAGACAACCCTCAGCGCTCCTACTTCATACGCATGTTTGATCTGAAGGTCAGATAAAGCTGCCTGCTGTCACAAATCTATAAATACCTACCGCTTCGGACTGAAAATCTTGACGCTGTGACTAAGTTCTGCTTTTGAGAAGTGTATTTGCAGAGACGCTTGATGCATTGATTTTATTTTCTGTTGTTTTTTTTTTTTGGTGGGGGGGATGTTTTGTCCACAGTCTGAGAAACTCGTCTGGGAGCAGGAGCTCTACGACCAGATTGTGTACTCCGCACCTCTGATGTACTTCCATTCCTTTGCTGCCGATGTAAGAAAACACTGACACAACCTCTTCCTCCACCTCAATGCCCTGCAGTTAGTTGGGTCACGGTCATCGCTGTATAGATCAGCTGCAGTACTTATTTGGAAATGTGCGTTTTGTTGACATAGGACTGTCAGGTGGGCCTGAACTTCACGGACCAACAAGAGGCAGAGCTCTTCTTTAGGGCTGTCACAGAGAAAATCAACCAAAGGAACGTGCGGCAAGGTTAGCAAATGAATGCTTTACACACCAAGTTAGTTACATTTGGAATAGATTTTTGTATGAACTGTGCTCCAAAACGGTCTTTTTCTAAACATTTGATTCCCCCTTAAAGTGCCTGTGACATGCACGTTCATGAAATACAAAAAGTCTAATAAAATATATTTAGGAAACTTGTCATAATGCACACGATTTTACTCATTATGCCACATAATTGGCTTATTTTCTTTTAAACTTGGCTCAGTTATTGTGAAACAGAAAGTGACATCAAAGGGGAACTCTTTAAGAAAGAAAACTGCCTGGTTTTAGTTTATTTAAATAGGGATGCACCGATATGAAAATTTCAGCCGATATCGATATCTGATATAATTATTGTCGTTATGGCTGATAACCGATATTTACCAATATTACACAAACACACAAATTATATTATAAAAATACTCATAAACACACTTGGGTCTTTTATTGACACTGTAAATAAACGACCAGACCTCTGACATGGCTCCTTACTTCAGTTATTCCTGGCTGTGCAGCATAAATATCACTATCATGATCAAACAGATCCCGCTTAACCAACCATCTCCCCTCCCAAAACAGAAACACAAAGCTAAAAAGTAGGAAATAAATATCGGACGTTAATATCGGCCCATTTTTATATATCGGACCGATTCGATATTCTAAAAAATGACCAATATCGGTCGATACCGATATCAAAACCGATATATCGTGCATCCCTCTATTTAAACAATATTATTTGAACTACGACTCTTATTCTTCTCTATGATAGTGATTAAAATAATCTAAAGAAACAGATTCTTCTCTAGAGTGTAGAGTGTTCGCATGCAGACATTCCCCTTTGACATCACTTCCTGTTACTTCACATGCAAATATCTCAACATCTGTTTATCTCAGCGGCATGAAATCTTTTTTTACAATATGTTATCAGTGTTATCCTTTCAAAAAATACATTCATTTTTATTGCAGGAATTTGATGTCACAGGCACTTTAAAGCAGGAGCTTTTTAATGAAACTTTTCTTTAGCTGCAGTTTTGTTCTAAAGGTTTGTCTCGTCTTTTTGTTATTGGCAGAGAAGAAACACCGCCCTCCGCCGCCAAGTGGTAAGTTTAACAGTCCTTTAGTTGTTTGATCACGTCCAACAATAAATTAAAGGCTTTTCTCTTTTTACGTCACTGCAGATAGAGGTTCCCTGCCTCCGCTTCCACCTGAAAAAGGTTTCGGTCTCCTTCATCTCGTCATGTTGTTCAATCACATTATTGCTTTGAAAACCAATCTGAACGTACGTTGTGTCTCTTCAACCAGCATCAACCGGCAGCCCCGGCACGTTTCACATGGCCACCGTGGACATCCAAAACCCAGACATCCAGTCGTCCCGCTACCGCTCCATGCCTTCGCCTGCCGTTCCCCCCAGCAAAGGAAAGAAGAACAAGAAGAGCAAAAAAAAGGGCCCCAAGTTCTCCAAAGCAGATATAGGAGCACCTTGTGGATTTAAGTAAGTTTCTTGATGTCAGGCAGTGGAGATATTTGACTATTTACCAGCTGACTTTGACATTCTGCCCTTTTTTTCTTTATTACAGGCACGTTTCACATGTAGGGTGGGACCCCAACAACCTCGACCCTGACCTGCACAAGCTGCTGTCCCAAGCAGGCCTGGATGAATCGGACCTGAGGGATGAAGAGACCTCTCAGATGATCTATAACGCCATAGAGGCTCATGGAGGCATGGAGGCCGTCAGACGGGAGGCCAAACAAGGTTGGTGATGTCATTGCCTTCTTTTTGCTCCCTACAAGCTAAAGCTAACTGTGCTTCTTCTCTGTGCTGCGGCCACAGTTGGCGGACCCCCACCTCCTCCACCTGGTAGACACGGGCCGCTGCCTCCTGTGCCGGGCTCCAGTCCCTCAGCTCCAACCCCTCCGCCTCCACGGAGTCGCTCGGGCCCCCTGCCTCCCATCCCGGGCCAGAGCCAGCGGAGCGCCCCGCCTCCCCAGCCGCCTCCGTCCCGCGGAGGTTTGCCTCCTCCTCCTCCTTCAACGGGCCGATCCGGTGGGCCTCCTCCTCCGCCACCGTCCCACTCCGCACCTCCTCCGGTGGCGCCGCCCTCAAGGACCCCGATGTCCTCCAGCGTGATGCCTCCCCCGCCACCATCAGGCCAGCATCGCATTGGCGTCCCTCCGCCCCCCGTTCCATCTGCACCCAGCAGAGGAGGAGGAGGAGGAGGGGGGCCGCCGCCCCCACCTCCCCCTCCACCCCCTCCACCTGCTCAAACTTCTTTACCTTCAGATTTCCCACCTCCTCCTCCTTCCCTGACCTGTGGTCCCCCACCACCACAGCCTTCATCTGGAGGAGGAGGAGGAGGAGACGGCAGGGGCGCTCTGCTCGATCAGATCCGACTCGGGAAGAGTCTCAGAAAAGTAAAGACTCAAATATTCACGATATCCTTCCTGTCTGATAATTATCTGAACAGTTCATCAGTTAATGCCGTCCTGCTGTGTGTTCCAGATTACAGAGAGCGCTGAACCTCTTCCACCTCCAACAACAGAATCAGGGGAAGGCATCGTGGGCGCTCTCATGATGGTCATGCAGAAGAGGAGTAAAGTCATCCATTCCTCTGGTAAGCATAAAAAATGATTTCATAATGAATTATTTTACACGACAAAGCAACAAAACCCTATACGTCTGTTTGTGTGTGTGTCCCCTTTCAGGTGAAAGTGAAGATGACGGCGGAGATGAAGATGACGACGACGATGAATGGGATGACTGATGAGGCCGTTGTGGTTATTCTGAAGTTTTAAACTGTTACACCCGGTAGTGTTTTGTAAAAGGGGCGGGCTTTGCAGACTGCGGTACGACTTGTATTTATGGGAAACTGTGACGATTCTAGACGAATAAAAGAATAAAGTGGTTCAAAATTGCAACGTGTTTTGCAGATAATTCTTTCAAAGGATCTAAAATTATTGCATAACAATTAGGGCTGCACCATATATCGAAAATTTATCGTCATCGCGATAACAGCCTGTGCAATATGCATATCACAACAACTGCGTGAACTGCAATAAATGGTTGACTCAAAAGTTTGCATTTATGTGTTTTGTCTTTCAAATGGAAGCTTGAAATATTTTACCAATCAAATGGAGCCCTTTGTGTATTTGGTCAATCAAAAAGAAATTCAGGCTGGAATGGAAAGGATTAGTTTTTTTTTTAGGTTATTTTTTGTACCAGAGCAGAAATATATCAACACTACATACGTATTTGTTCATTTATCGCCAATCATATCGTCATCGCAGTATTAAGCACTGCTATCGCACATCTCAGGCTTTCCTAATATCGTGCAGCCCTAATAACTATTGACTTCAGCAATGATGAATGATGCCTCTGGGCAGTAAATGACTTTCAGTTGTAGGCCTTTATCATGATAAAGTGACAAATAATCTGGTCTTTGCCAGGTTTGAAATAGTTTAACTCAAGTGTACAAGAACACAACAGATTCCACCATGTCAATATTTACTAATCAACAACAAAATAAAACAGGAATTAATAAGGCAAGTAGCAGCCTGGTGATGATCAAATACACGTGATTAACTGATCATCAGCAGGTGTGACCACCTCTATAAAAGCTATTATTATGTTATTATTATTATTAGTTTGCTGGACTGGCAGGGGGTGGAGGGTATTTGCTACATCATGGGGACCATTTTCCAGATAAACAGCCTTGTAGAGATAGGGGGTTAAGTTTAGGGTAAGGGGTAGGTTATACAAATGACTGGACAATGAATGAAAGTCTATGCAAAGTCCCACGAGTACAGAAAAAACAATGTGTTTCAGTGTGTGTGTTAATACAATGTTAGGAAGGGAAGACCCCGACAACCTTAAACCAGCAGTTATTGTTGCCTGTCAATTTAAAAAGTGCTGAAGGTCATTTCAGTATATAATCCATCAGTCTACAGTGAGAAAGAGATCTAACAAAGGTGGAGAACATTGAAGACATCTGCCAATCACCCCAGGAGGGAACGTTTCAGGAACTTCATCTCAAGGTCAGACTGCAATGCTCAAAGAAATGACCATCCATATATCCATCCATCCATCCATTATCTTACATCTACTTCATGTCAGGTCATGAGGGCTGCTGCTAGAGCAGAGACCATTTCCCCAGCCACCTCCTCCAGCTCTTCCCAGGCCAGACAAGAGACAGTCTTTCCATCGTGTCCTGGGTCGTCCAAGGGGTCTCCTCCCTGTCAGAGCCACTCCCTAGGGAGGCTTCCAGGAGGAATACTTAGCATCTCATAAGGATGCTAAAGAGATGTAGTCCTCAATGGCCATTATCCTGCAGGTTTCACCTGTTCCTCTGCTCCACAAACCAGAAAAACATGCAAGATATCGGCCCAGCATATTTCATCCATCCATTCATCCATCCATCCATCCATCCATCCATCCATCCATCCATATCTTCTTTTCAGGGTCACTGGTGCCCATATCCAGCAGTCACTGTGTGAGGGTCAGGGTACACCCTGGACAGGTCATAAGTCCATCACAGGGCCACACATCAATTGACTTACCTGTTAAAATAAAGGTTCTTAAAAACACCCAGAATATTTTTAAAGTCTTGATATTTAAACCCCTAGAAATAAAAGGACTTTCTTTACCTATGAGTATATTCTGCTCCTATTTTACAAAACACCATTTAAAAACATTTTTAACAAGGCTAGGGCGGAACATCAACAAACAACGAGCCAGATTCATTCCCATTTTTATAGCATACGGTACATAAAAAAAAAAAAAAAATCTTTTCTTGTCCCATTTGTTTTCATACATCTGTGCAAAGATCCCACGTTCCCTCAAAATGCCACCACCGACAAAGTGCATCACTGGAAGAACACTGTACGCTACACATATCAATACTCAGACTGCAGGTCACTAAAGCACGGGACAGTAAGGAGGTCATTATACATCAACATCCAATGGAATTAGCTTAGCAGAATACATTACACTCTTATCGACAGCAGAACACAATGAATCTAAAACGGGGCAATCGTGAAAGGTACATCTCGCAACAAACCACAATACGCATGCAAAATATGCATTTACAATATATCATCATAGTAGCATACAATACAAAGGGTAACCTAAACAACATATGACCATTATTATTATATTCACAATCAATATATTACATTTCTGTCTTAGATAAAAGAAAACATAGCTGTGTAACTGAAGGAGGCAGATCTATGACACGGCAGTTGTTTCTTGCGAGAACACAAGGTTTGTGTGAAACGTGATGCACTCTGTCTCACCGAGCAGCCTGTTTTAAACCACAGTAACATTATTTTCATATTAAAGCTGTCTTTGATCACTCAAAACGTATGGGATGATTTAAAAAAGTGGTCATCAGTAGTGTAAACTGTTTCATAGGGATTTACTGGGCCGACATATTGGGACACCACCGATGTTTTAACAACAGGACGACAGCGTCGGCTGCCTAATGAAGGGAAGTGACACCCAAACTAAAAGTCCAGAATAAAGTTCAACACGGGCTGGTCCTGTCCTCCTAACCAAGGCCTTGGTCCTGGCTTTCTGTGTGCCTGCGGCTGGTCCGCTTCCTCTGCTGCTGCTGCTGCTGTTTGGGGTTGATCTGCTCCCAGTAGGACTGGCAGTACTGGTTAATCAGTCTGATCTCAGGCGGGAAGGGCGTGGAAGTGAGGGGCGACTGCGGGTGAGGCTCTGCCGGGCGACTTTTCGGCGCCTCGTCCTCGTCTTGAGCGGTGAGCGCTAAAACAATGTCCCGGTTGAGGATGCGCAGCGCCACGCGGGCCACGGTGTGTTTGAAGTTGTTTTCAGTGGCGAGGCAGTGGTAGAGCCCCGCGTCCGACTGGTTGAGGGACTTCAGGAGGATGCCGTGGTTGGTCTTCAGGACTCCTCCAGCGCGATTTAGCTGCAGGTAAGAAGAAACAAATGTCCGGTCATCAGAGAGGGAACAGCAACTTTAAATGTGTTTTTGTGTCAAAATTAATATGAGCAGTGGCAGATCTAGGATTTTTCTGAGTAAGGGCCCATCAACGGGCCAAGTATTTGCACACAAACCCCAAGTTTTGGTAAGGTGCATACATTTAACCAAGCACATGTTTAAACACTTGTGATGCAATGTAATTAGAAAAAGCTTGCACGGTGAATTCTCCTTACCAGCTTTACCTGTATTTTTACAGTACATCATTAAAGTATAAAAATCCAGCTATTGTTCATCCGCTGAAAGGCTTTTTCTGCAGGATTGTTCAAATCTACTTAAGAAGAGAAGAATACGGTGCGGTATGAGGGCCAAAATTAAGACTACTGCACAACCAGCGGTTGCTATAACCTTGCAGCAGGAGGCTATTTCTATTCCTAAGCAAGGTATTGATGTTATTAATGATAGGCCGGCACTGGTAAGTTAGCAGCTGGCAAATTTAAAAACCAAAGTGTGCGTACCACAAGAAAAAGCGTGTGCGTCTGTGTGTGGGGTGGATTTCTGGAATGGGTAAAAGTTGAGCTGAAGCAATGTAAAAATATAAATCTGTTTAAAAAAATACAAAAAGTTATTTGGTGGATGAGGGATGTTGATGGTATTAAGTGAAATGCTGGGGTGTTAAAAAAAAAGGCTATTATTGTTAAATTCACCTGTAACTGAGATAGCTGTGTATTTAAAATAAGAAGGTTCACAATAATAAAAACCCAGATTATATTAATCTTTAGAACAGTGAGAAAGAGTTAGGAAAATGAGTTTTACTTCAACCTACTACTTTTTAATACAGATGGTCTTGTAAGTTGTCCAATATGTATATTCATGTATGTGTATACACATGTTTGTTTGTTTTATGTCTGTTTTGAAATAAAGATTCTATTCTATTCTATTCTATTCTATTCTATTCTATTCTATTCTATTCTATTCTATTCTATTCTATTCTATAATTAATATTAAATTACAATTTATAGAAATAGTATCTATGTTTTAAGGAATGTGACATTCAAGGTTTGGATTTAGTTTTATGGTTTCTGGCCTCAAAAAACAAAACACATACAGTATAACTGTAACTGCTGTTGTTACCATTAGGCTCAAATGTAGACTGAGTTGCCAGTTTTCATCTGTTGCTTTGCATCTTCTTTGCAGTGCTGATATGACATAGAGGCCCCGCCCTTTAGTGGCAGACAATAAATATTCTTCTCAGCATTGCTATCAGGGTTTTGTGCCAGATTAGAGACAGGACTGGCTGTTATCTCAGTGACAACTGGGCTGTTTTCACTGGATAAACATGATACAAGGATTAATTTCCTCTGTTTAAACTCTCATTGGGAAATGTAGATTGCGTAGTTCCCAAAACAACACTTTTTTGTGTGTAAACTCACCACTTTCCTCTTTCCCTCCCTCTGGAAGAGCCATTTGACCGAGGCTTGAGGGGAGCGAGGCTGACACTCCAAGAAGGTGCTGCTGCCCTCCACCCCGAACTGCATCGTCTCTCTCAGACGTTTCTCCACTGCACAGATAGACAATGAACATAAAACCAATTCAAGTGTGTGATACTGAGCAACACATTAAAATGATCCTCTTACCTTTTGCATTAAAGCCTCTGCACTGTCTCAGCGGATCACCGTGTTTAACGTCCTGCCTTCTGCTCCTCCTGAGGCAAAAATTCAGAGGTTTTTAAGTTTTACCGCGATGGAGCAGGAGATGGTGGTAAAACAAGGCGGACCCCCACCTTTTGGTTGTTGGGGTGAAAGCCGAGCAGCTCTCTCCGTCCCAGGCGCAGTAAGGGTCCCGAGCCAGGCAGCAGTCAGAGCAGGCCCTGCCGTAAACGCCACAGCGGTGCAGCGACACCTGGGTCAGCCCAGCTTCTGATGACACGTACAGCTGTTGCTGTGGCGACATTAACAAAACAGAGTCAGCTCAAGGCTGGTTTATGTGCTCAAACTTTCCAATAGGAAAAAAAAAAAGAGAACGCACTCTTTTAGAAGAAATCTTCATTGTTTTGACCGAAGCTCTGCTCTGTAAGTCAAAAACGATAAGATTTAGGTTTTGTTGTTGCGATCTTTGTGTGTCCAAGTGTCACAGGCACGTGAGGAGACGTTACCCGAAAAACCTCCACCTCCTCCAGGGTCAGTTCTTCCATGTTTGTCGGGTCTTTGGGCAAAACGATAACTTTTTGCACAGTTCCTCGATCTGAAAACCAAACAAACATCGTTGAAGATTTCTTGTTTTGCTTGGTAAAAACAAACACAGCGACCACAACCCCACAGCCTTCTCACCTGTGCCCAGGAACAGCACCTCATACCGCCCGTCCACAGCGTCCACCTGATCCACCACCAGCGCCGTGTACCTGTAGTCCACGCCGGTTCTGACCACCAGGGGGCGGCGGTGGATGGGATAAACCGGGTGAAACATGAGCGGATGGGCTCTGATGAAGTTCACCGCTTCGTCTGAGAAGTTCTTGGAGGAACGGATGCCGGGTGTGAAGGTTCCTCCTGGACACTGAGGGGCGAGAAAAAATAAGAAGAAGTTCTTATGTTCACTGAGGAAACTGGAGATTATCTGATAGCATCCACCTGAGGACTAAAGCTTACTGTTCCTGGCCGCGGATAGGGAATCTTGCCAGTATACTCCGTCCACTGGTAGTTATGACCATGTTTGTGGGCAAACGGTCCATTGAACACGTTGCGGATATCAGCCATGGAGTACACACACACCGCTGAGCCCTTGAACACAGAGCTTGAGCAAAAACAGACAGTTAAGGTAAGTGGAGGGGAAAACAAGGTGCATGCACGCACCAGCTGCATAAAATAAAAAAAAATAGATTAACCACAAAAATGTGTGAAATGAAAAGGTCTGAGAGGCGCTTGGAAGTCAAGAGTTCCACAACAAGACTCACCCGGCTGTGGTGAAGAGAGCGTACACCATGGGGTTTCGTTCATCTTGTGTCGGCTGAATAAAAACATCCCCTGAAGGAAAATATAAAAAGAATGACGTGCAGATGATCGACATCGAAGTCAAAGAAAACAAGCAATCACAACAAAGCTGCCTTGACTTTACGTAGTTCGTCGAACGGCGTCTCGATCCCGTCGGCTCCGATCACGGAGCAGATGAGACGGGCCTTCAGGAACGTCGTCCAGCGGTTCACCAGGGATTTCTGTCCTCCTTCATCATTCTGTAGGAGGTAGAGTAGAACGTGCTTCATTGTGTGATCCACACTGACGTGCTCAGAGGGTTTACCTCTCATCGTGGGCTTGAATGTCATTCATTTAAAACTTTTAAAGATTCTTTTAAATCGTTCTTACTCCAAGGTGGAACGATTGTAAAATATTCAATTTGACTGATTTTTGAAAAGAAGAATTGGGTGCACAAGTTTAAATTTATTTTGGATTTTCACTAATCCAAGCAAAGTCCAAATTCTACATACAGTTCAAATAAATACATACAGTCACCTAAACGTTTTAATAGATAAGATAAGATAAGATAAGATAAGATAAGATAAGATAAGATAAGATAAGATAAGATAAGATAAGATAAG
>JAUBOC010000181.1:6057036-6070712 GCA_032275365.1 Anablepsoides cearensis | reverse complement strand
GTGTACTATGCCAATTTTCTCAAGTATAAAGATGTTTTCTTTGACTTTTTGTATTTGAAGGATAGGCATGTCACAGGCACTTTAACGGAGCTGTATAGATGCGAATGCCTCAAATTCAAGAGGCAAAACATCAAGACCAAACTTGTGTAATTAGTCCGACTTTTTTTTCACCTTGCTCCACTTGGTAAGCTGTTTAGCACGGGGTGGGGATTAGTGTTGAAGGGCACATGAAAATGCAACAGCAATTACTCTCTCAAACCACAAATGCAAGTGTTTCTCCACCACGACGTGTAGACATCTGCCCTCGCTCTCACGAACGCCGACAAACTCAGAACAGTGCTGCACGTACACCGCCAGCGTTTATCAACCACACATCTCCCAACGCGCTGTAATCTGCTTCAGATGCCTTCTGATGTGCACTAAATAAAAAAAATCATAAATGTTTATCACTGAATCACTCTTGAACAAGATAAGACGCCGAAAGCTGTCTAGACCTGACCTGCACCCAAAGCGCCCCGACTCAGCTGCACATGAAAGCGTGAAAGAATGTCGCGCACGTGATCCACGCCTTTTTCAATTTTCACCTTCGTGTTCTTAGCCGAGGCGTCGCGCACGTGTTCCTGCACGCGTGCCCGTCCACAAGTCGGAGTGACACCATGACAGGGCTGTGGAAATGACTGTAATCATCTCACATTGTTTGGATGAAAGGTGTCTTCCACGTGTTTTGAGAAGACGTGGGGAAAATCCCAAATAGCAACAACCAAAAAGAAATCAAATGCTTTACCGTCATCTCGGATTTAGCCCTGAAGGCCAGATCTGTAGCGATTTGCACTTGTGATCCAATTTCAGGTGGTTCCTTTATGTGTCAGAGTGTCAAAACAAGAGGACTGGCAGGTCACACCATGGTACGTCTGGGTTTTAGGACGTGGAGAAAAACGTTTGTTGAAGGGCACCACCAGTAACCCAACACACGCAATATCCACCTTTTGTTTTCAGTGTGGCTCTGTTTGACAAGAGGCAGGAAATACCTTCTTTACATATGTATGAAAAGGAAGCAAAACTGCAGGCGTGGGTGAAGGAGTTTGTGTGTTCGCCAGGGACATACTTCGCTGTACAGGCTAAACACACAACGAGGAAAACAATTTGATCCACGGCTGGGTTTGTAGGTTTGCCTTCTAACAATGTCTCAAATTTCATAGTAGTTTCATTTAAATGGAGGGAGACAGAATATCGACTAAAGGTCAAGATAAAAAGACATTGATTTGCAAGGAAATCAACAGGGATCCAAGAGGGCAACCGTCCCCCTGACCCCCCCACCCACCACCACCCCGCCTATTTTCCTGAATCCCAAACTTGTGCTTGGTATGCATTTCCTCTATCCATTTAGGATTAGCAGAACCTCATTAACATAAAAACAAGCACTGTTTTGAGCAATTAGAAGTAAAAATATTAATGAAATTTGCAAAAAAATTAAGTAAATCTGTCTTTGTTGTAACAAAGCCTGTTAGTTTCCCTTTTAAAATGGTGCCACATTTGTAAGGAACATGCATTTACGGGATGAGCAGGAGAGCTGAGTGTGTGGGTTATGCACATAACAACAGCCAAATCTCCTCTGCCAAACAGCTTATTTTGCTGTTGCTGTTGACACTTGTTTTGAGCTTCTGGTACTTCCAGGTGTTGCCAATCAGGTGCCCGTTATAAGAGTTATTGCCAAGATGTACTGTTACAGCAAGAAATAAACCTACTAAACACAAATTTCCTTACTTTTTGTGCTAAGTCTATATATTTTATTCAAACTAATAATAAAATGTATCTAGTCTCCCTGAATGACAACTGGTCTAAAACCAATGTCCTCAACATTAGAAGCAGGGTATCAACAGGTTGTATGTGTAATATTTTTACAAATTTTAATTTAGGAGAGGAAAAGCTTCAGTAATTAAGTAGTGACAGTGCTTTATGCAAAAAAAAAAAAAAAAAAAAAGCAATAAATAAATAAATACACACAAAAAAATCCTGAACTAGACCAATGTTTATCAAAAAATATTTGAAAAGTTTAGAAAAAATAAGTATTTATAAATAAAGTACTAAATATAGTATAAAACTTATAAATATAGTATAAAATAAAGTATGTATAAATTAAGTATCATAAATATATAATACTAATATAGAGAAAATATAGTATAAATATAGTAAATATAGTATAAAACTTATAGTATAATATATAATATAAAATAAAATATTTATCAAGTAACCTTTATGTGACAATAACAATAATAAATCTCCTAAATTTCAGTTCTGGCTTTTGGTCATGGTGCCACCCCTGGATTTTCAGTGGCCGGCCCCCTCTTAAAAAATTCAAGAGGCACCACTGTGATGTGACCCACAGGTTACAATCAAACAATAAAACACACACTCCTTATCTCAACTATTAAAAGTCTACCTGTCCACATAATCACTTTCTTCTACTCACACCTTCACTATCATGCAAGTCCTAACAACTGACAAAATATATCAGGGAAATTTACAGCAGAGCTGCAAATGCAAATACGAGAAATATAAAATGACCATCAGTCACCAACATTAAGAGCCTCATGGGGTGAGGATGATCATTAGGAAGGTGGGGGCTCAGCCACAACCACACAGGAAGAACTTGTTTGAAGCCAGATGGGACCACAGTCAACAAAACCACCATTATATGAGCCAAAGTTGAGGCCTTTGCCACAAACTCCACCAGCTGTGTTTAAAAGAAAAGAAACCATCCCCACAGTTAAGCACACATGTGGAAACATTATATTATGGGTATGTCTCTTACAGAACAACATCAGTGCACTGAGGGGTCAAGACATGTTCTTCAGCTTATGCATAAAATACTAGATCAAATGTCCCAACATCCTGTTGTTAAGAACTGAAGTCATCAGGATCTGATTTATGGGAGCTTTTTTGGATCAGAGTCTGTTTATTATTGACACAATCATGCTAAAAGCCTCCTAAAATAACTAATTACAGCTGAACATGTTTGAAAAAAAAAACTGGATGTACATGAATCAACAAATCAACACCTGAAAAAAATGATTGGAGATCCATTTCATTTTAATGAGGGCAAAGTCCCATTCATTTACATGGAGGGGGCAGGACCTGCCTATGAACACATTGCTCCTTTAACTTCCTGTACACCACATGGGGTCCTGACTGAAATAAAGTTCAGATCCAGACTGTGACAAACTCAAATGATAAAAAAATAACTAAACTTAATTTAAAATAAACAAAAAGCTGATGTGGCAGCAAAACCTACGCAACTTACTCACATACAGGAAGACAAGTCTGACTGTAGGATACAGCCAACATCGCACTGCTGAGGTAGAAAGAGACTGAATATGATTGGGAAAGTTGAGGCACCTGAGTTAATTGCTGACTGGGAACAGGTGAGTGTGGCAGACTGACTGGAAGACCACCGAGGAGACAACTAACAGAAGGGTTTGAATACACCAGACTTAAAAACACATTATTCAGAATCCAACAACAATGTTGGTATGTCAGATACTGTATATGAACAATACAGAAGAGGTACGATGAATGAATTAGGAAAAAATCTAAGAAATGTTTATTAAAATAAATATATTATAGATTACAGAAAACAGTGGCGGTAGGCTCGGCTGACCAAAAAGTTAGCTTTGCTAACTCATGATCAACGAACAATGTAGCTTTACTAATGCTAAACATGTAAAACAATTAGCTGAAGCTAATCTGCATCACACGTCTTTGTCTCCTTTGAGCGAAAGCCTGGTGGGACTGACATAAACATGTTGTTAGTTTGTTAGTTAGCTGTTAGCCACCTGTAAGTTGGCAAAACCTCATTTAGCAGAAGCTAATTGGTCCGCTAATAATTTGTGAAAAAGCTACATCCACTAAACAAAAGAAAAAAAGAGTTTCCCTGTTAAATGAGCGGAACAATACCCACCACTGATAGAAAGAATCAAGAAGTAAAAGTGTTAAATTATTTCATTGTTGTTTTTTTAAAAAACAAAGTTGGTGAATAGAAGATAAGCATGATTACATATCAGTGGTTCCCAACCTTTTTAGACTTGTGTACCCCCTGAGCAATTTGTCATACCACTAGTATCCCTTCAGTCAAACGTAATGATGATTTTCCAAAACTATAACGTACAACTGATTATTAAATGGAAATGATTTATTTAAACCAATTAAATGTTTGTCTAAGGCATTTTCTTTTCAACTCAAATTAAACAAAAATAATAATGTTGTCTTTAAAGTGAATAAGTAATTAAATAAATAAACCAGGTAATTGCAGGTGCACAAAACAGCAGCATCCAAAATACGTCAGAAACTCGACCAAATTCTGTGAGATTCCACGTTTTATACTGGATTCCAAATTGTGTTAATTCTGTGATTTTGTCTGCAATTTCTGCATTGTGGAAATCATAGGGCCCTATATCTAAGTCCTAATTCCATTTATCTTTTACACACCTGGAAAATTTTTCCACGTACCCCCGGTAATATGCTCGCGTACCCCAAGGGGTACACATACCCCAGGTTGGGAATCATTAACATATCTGATAAATAGATATTTTGAGCCATCAGATGGTGGCGCTGGTAATGAACACCAGTGGTGGGCAGCACTAATCTAAAAATTAGTTCCACTAGCCCTAAAACCCTAACTCAAATATTTAGGTCCCCTAATTCAAAAGCACTAAAAATAACCCAGTCAACCCATGATCATTCTTCAACATGAGTCACATGTTGTCATGTTGCTCACTTAATACTTATCATTGACATTCCACAGCTGTATTTGAGTTCATATATTGTCAATATGTCACCTGGTGGATCACATACGAACAAAATGTGTGACAGTTTTCACCCTCAGCTGTTAATAACATTGATCAATAACATTTATAGACCTCAGTGCTTCTAAATTTAGCCTTTAAATTTAGCAAGTGCTAATCCACTAAGAAATTTTAAAATTAGCAAAAGCCAGAAAAGCACTAATCAGGAAATTAGTTCCCCTATTAGTGCTTTAGAGGAACTGTGCCCACCACTGATGAACACCTTCTGTTTTTTGCCAAATAACTGAGGACAAATGAACTGATGGTACAAATGTATACAAGGAAACACAAGCAAGTCAAATTAAACACAGGAATTCCAAGACAGAAAAAAACAATTTAAAAAACCCAAGAACCTATAAACAAATCAACAAAAACACCGATATTGACAGTCCAGTGTTTTAACGTGTTAAACTTTTTGTCAAGGCAATAAAAATGTTTTAAAAAACACATTAAGGTCATGCTGTGAGTTAATAAGTCTCAAGCAGCAGCCAGACCTAAAGGATTCTGAATTATTATATTCTCCCTCTATTACAATAAAACTACCACAGAAATGGCAAGTGTTACTTTGTTGTAAGCAGACCAATGTATAAAACCAGCAGGGGATCAAATAATTGTTTCACTGCATACATGAACTACTCAACAAGCCCCGAGAGGAGTCCTACTTTATGTGATCTCACCTTTGAAGGAGAGGTGAACCCGGGGCGCAAACTGCTGCAAGCCCAAGCCTCTGCAAACACAGAGGGCCAACAGGAGGAGCCGGGCTCCCGGTGCTGTCATGGTAACAGTCATGCAGGTAGCCCACAGAGATCTAAATCTGGACAAAAGAAGAAAGAGGAACGAGCGTTATTATAGCGTGCCCCATGAGAAAAAGGGAGACAGAAAAAGAAGGAAGGACGGGCAAATAAAAAGTCTCTCTGATCTCCATGATCAGACGTTTGGCCTGAAGCCTTCCCAGACGAGACGTATAGTTTGGCAGGAGAGGAGAAACAAAACAAAACAAAAAAAACCTCTCCAAATCTTCACACCTGCTCTGAAAAAAAAAGAAAAAATATGACAGCCCTATTATTTATTTAGAGTGTAAACGTAGTGAGGAATGTGTTAGGACTGTAAATTGGGGCTTCTTGAAAGGAGTCTGACAATTAGAAAAGATTAAAATCTTCTATCCTTCATCTTGAAGTAATTCTTAAACACACAACCCTTTACTGGTGCGTCTATATTTCACCCACGTTTTTTTTTTTTTTCCAAAAGAAACCTGTTAATGAGCGTGCCAATCAGCGATTCCCCTCGGCTCCCCTGCTCTCCTCCAACAAAGCCCGTCGAAGCGCCCTCGGAAGGCTGACGAGCGAGAGACGTGACAGTTCAAAGAAACAGGTAGCCCTGGCTGAAACCCATCCTGACAGTTTCAGGGGGCCGAGGGGGGGTGGAGGGTGTTTTTGAAACTTAGCTCAACTGTTAAGACCCTTAACTCAAGCATTCATTATGCATCTGCACTTTGCTGGAGAGGATCCCATATAAATTATGAATACTAAAAGCTGAGTCCATAACATCCATTAAATTGTCTCCCTGAAGGTGTGCCTTGCTTTGGGTTATAAGCTCCCCCCACCACCCCATCCTTTTTTTTTTTCCTCATGAAGCCACAGCCTTCAGAGCAACACGCCTGGAAAGGAGGGGGGGGGGGGGGGGGGGGCTTTCAGGGAGAGTTATTCATGGTGAAAAAGAAAAAAGAAGAAGGAAAAGAAAAAAAAGAGTGCGATTTCACAAAATTTGGGTGTAACACATAATCTGAAAAGCCTGTTCCCGAGAAAAATCTGAACATTCCGATGAGACCGAAGCCACTGCCATCATGAGGGGAAGATTTAGGGGAGCAGAGGATGCAGTGGCAGCACCTTGGACAGGCATCATCACACCCATCTGCTCCCCCAGGACCAAACCGCCCTCTGATGTTCAACACTCCCTGCAAGAGATTCACATCTACAAGCATGAGAAATGCTCTAATCAGATAATATCCACTCTGACTGCATGTCCACCCACTTTCAACACTAGGATTTTATACATCAATACAAAATTATCTTTTTTTTATTATTCACATATAAACACAAGTGAACAGAAACAACAATAAAGTCAAAATGGAAAGGCTGTGGTTGGACAGTCCATCCCTGCCTCTTCTATAGGATTACAGATTTATTTATAAGATTTACTGTGCAGGTGTACTAAATTACAGAAATTAACTGGTGACTTTATGCAAGTAAATTATGACAGGGAATTAATAAATATCAGAATGGATTTGGATTCAATTAAAATACAGTTTAACTGATTAAAAACAACTCAATAATAGATTGAATGGTTTTATCACTAAAGTTTAAGTGATAGCTAACATTAGCTGATAGTTGACCAACTTTTCATATAAACAACTGTCCTGTGGGGGAATTTTGACTTATTTCTGGTTCTTTGTAAAGGATAAAGTTTGACAAAAAGCTGTCATTATCAGTGGTTCAGTATCAGTCAGGTGCTGCTAATGAAACATATTGATTACCTGATTATTATTATTATTATTATTATTATTATTATTATTATTATAGAGCTGGAGAATGCAGGTGTGTGTTAGCACAATGCCAAGATGGAAAGACATCAGCAATGACCTTAGAGAAGCAGCTGCTGCTGCCTGTCAGCCTGGGAAGGGTTAAAGGTCACTTCCTAACAATCTGAAGTTTATCCTTATAGTGACATGAGATTATTCACAAGAGGAAAACATTTCAAGTTGATGCCAATCATAGTAGGGAACACCCCTGCAAATTCACCCCAGAGTCAGACTGTGCAATGCTCAGAAAAGGCACAAGCAGCCCAGGCGCTCCCTAACTCAGACCCTACAGGCTTCAGTTAGCAGGTTAAAGGTTAAAGTTCATGACAGGGAGGGGCGGAGCCAGGTTGTGGTCATGGCCTCCATAGAAAAATCTTTGACCAACCCAAACGCCAGCTACATTTATGTGAAGCTATTTCTATATGTTGTTCATTTCAACTGCACTGCTCAATTAGATAATTCTCCTGATGTCACTCCACATGATAATCACTTAAGGAAATGAGATAATTACAATTAGATAATAATTATTTATTGAATTTGTATTTCACTTTACATTTTTCAAAAATGATACAATATCAAAATATCTTAAATTTTTATTTTAATAATTCTAAAAATTAATCAATATCTAAATGCAACAAAATAAAAATGATCTTAAACAGTATCAAATTTTATCTTAGTGTTTTGTTAATTGCCTATAATTTTTTATTTTATGGGCCACCCCTATGTGACCAGTGGTCCCAGCCTGGCTGCTCCAAAAGAAATTATCTGGCTCCGCCATGACAGGACAATTTAAAAAAACATGGAACAAACAAAGCAAAAGATGTTAATTCAATGTTGAATTATGATCAGAAAAGTTGGTTTAGATTAAGGTCGACGATTGATGGTGAATCAAACATCAAACAATCATTCAATTCTATCCAAAAAAACAATGTTGAAAATATGTTATTAATGTTGTTTCATGGTTGAATTATAATTATTGAAATACCAATGTCTAATGAATGTTGAATGAACACTGATAAAGTATCAGTTATGGTTGAAAACCTAACATTGTTTCAAAAAGTAAGCGAACAATCTTTTTTTGTATAAATTTAACATGGATTCATGGATATCATACCTATGTTGATTCACTCATATTTTTCTATCTGAGGTATGGCATGTTTGGAAGAGTTGAAAAAGAAAACCTTTTCTTGAGAAAAAACATTTCGATTTAGATTTGTAAAGCAGCATCTGAATGAACCTCAAGACTCCTTTGGACAGATATAACTAAAGTACATATACCCATAATGCACTGCAGTATGTTTTACTAAAAAACCAAACATCTGCACAAACACCTCACTGTCAGCATGGAGGTGGAGGTTTGATGGTGCGGGACCCGAAGGATTTAAGAGTCAAATGTGAGGTCATCAGAACTATGGTCCAGAACAGAGCAGCACATTTATAGTGTGGCTTCAAAAGAAAAGAACCAGGTAAGGAATGGTCCAGTCAAAGTCTAAACCTGAACATGATTGAAATGCTTAAGAGAGCTGAATGTCTGCAAACCTGAAACAGTGTATAAAAAGAGTGGGCCAAAGTTCCTCCTCAAAACAGAAAACAACTCATTGCTGCTAAATGAGGTCTTAGGTTTTAACAGAACTTATATGTGAGCTTTATTGTTGTTTCATAATCAGGAATCTGGAATTCTGAGGACAGCTGAGGTCAAAACAGATTCATTAAAGGAGCAAATCATTTATTGTCCTGATAGAAATGAAGGAGGGAGGACTTGCTTTTTTTCCACGAAAATCAAAATATCTAAAGCCTTGGGTGCAGAGTGTAATTGTAAAGTTTAATGCTGTAATTTAAAGCAAAACCAGGTCAAACCTCCCCCCTGGTGCTGATAATAAAAGACTGGCTCTGCTCAGACATCTGATGGTCGCACTTATTTGTACAGCAGGGCTCTTTGGCTTTGTGAGCTGGGTGGGAGCTCCTGGGCAGACTAAAGTTCTGCCGTGGTAATAAACGGGTTCCCTTTAAATAATTACAGGATTTTCTGTCTTGCTTTTTTGAAGCGGAGGAGTGCGCACTTACCTGCGAACTCAACATCCAGAAATAGGAGCTGAACAAATGCGCGCGCTCTCTCTCTCCACGTCTCTCTCTCGGTCACATTAAACGTCACACAGTAACTAAAGTTAAAAGTTAAACCCGGGGGTGTGGGGGGAGTTGAATATCTTACCTTTGAGTTCTTGGTTTGTTCTGCTGCTGTTGCTGCTGTGTCTCGGAAAACAAAAAAAAAAACAGCCCCCAAACTTGCGGGGATGTTACCGCCGCATTCTCCCCGCGAGTTTTGCGCCTCGCAGCCGGATCCTCTCTGCGTGTTTTTTACGCACAAAATTACAAGACAAAGAACCAATCAATCCAAAAAGAGCTGGAAATTCCTCTGAGATTAAAACAACTAATCAGAACACATTCCTCGGTGGTAACATAAAGAAAATCTGATTCCTGATTTCTTGTGTCCAAAAGTTAAAAAATCGGGTGTCCATCCCCGGGACGAGGTCTGGTCCTCTGAACCGTTAAAGGGGCTTCGGTTTGGGACTGAATGAGGACCAAGAGACCAGGTGCAGGTGTAGGGAGACTGATCCGTCCTGCTGTCCTCTCCCTTCTGTTCTGCCCCCACACTGCCTTCCCTCTCCTGTTGGCCCACAGCAGCTTTGGACCAAACCTCTCCTACACCATATGGGTGTGATTAACCCTGTCAGCGCCGGTGGACTTTCACACACTGACAGAAAGAGAGAGGATTTTCTTTACCTCACTGTCAGCTGTCATGTCCTGTCTGTGGAGATTTCCTTTGTTTTCCCCTTAGAATAATTACATGTTGATAGGAACCAAAAAGGTGAAAATCAGTGATAATGTTTTGATCATAAGCACTACAGTGTGTGTTTGTGTGTCTTTTAGTGTGTCTGTTAGCTAAATATCTCACGAACCGCTGGGCAGATTTGGATCAAATTTTCTGAAACTAACCAACTGATGCCCATCTACAACTGATTAACCTTTGGATTTAACCAAATTCAAGATAGCCGCCACAGCAAATCCAAATTTACAAACACAAAAACAGCCATAACTTAGTCAGTGTGTCAGATGCAGAGCTAAACTTTGGTGTGGTAGTAGCTGACAACCAGCCCTAACATATGTTCCAATCGCTGCTTTGTCATGTAGGATTTTCTTTCAATCTGTCATATTAACTATTACAGTCAACTCCGTTTGTCTGTTAGCAAAATATCTCATGAACGACTGGATAGATTTTATTGAAAACCTCCGAAATAAATCACCGGATGCACATCTACAACTCATTAACTTTTGGGGTCAACTCCATACAAGATGGCTGTCACAGCTAATCAATATTAGCAAACACAAACATAGCTATAACTCAGTCAACTTTAAAGATATAGAGTTAAAGTTTGGTGTGGTAGTAGTTGAGAATCATCCCTACCACATATTTTAAGTGCTAATTGATTGAGCAAAATTTATTGTAAAAAATTTTTGATTAACTATTGTAGGCAACCCTGTCTGTCTGTTGGGAAAATATCAGGAACCACTGGGTGGATTTTGGTTAAACATGCACAAAGTGGATGCACATCTACCAAAGGCCAACACAAAATTATAATAATGGCCATAACCTGGTTTGACTAATGTTGAGCTAAAATCTGATGTGGTAGCAGAGTCATTCCCAACACGTAATCTGAGCAGAAGAGCTGCATTGTTATTATTTGCAACGACTCTATAATCTCACAACAAAGGATGACTTTGGCTTAAAACCATGCCATGAAAGGCAGTGTGGGATACGCAGTCCCTCATCGAATTCAAGGCCTTTAAGTTTGTATAAACATTTTTCTTTGACTCTATCGGGGAAATTCACTCATAAGAGATAGAAGAAGTGGGGCGCCTGTTGGGACCGTGTCACCAGCCAGGTCAGCCGAAAAAAAAAGATTCCAGGGATTCCTCCCAGGCTGGCACCAGCGCTCATGACAACAGTGACAAAGCAGCCTAAAGAAGTGGGGGGGGTGGGCCACTGGGTGTAAAAGACACCCAACCTGTTAGCAGAGCCTGTGGGCTGAAATTAAAGCCGCCTTCTGAGCACCTCTCATGGCTCTGTGGAGAGCTGCGATATCATGGGGCCTCTGAAGGCACAAAGGCTGAGGGCGAGGCGTGCTCTGAGCAGCAGCCTCACACAGGACACTAAAACAGGAAAATAAACACAGGAGGTGTGTGAGAGAGTGTGTAAAGTTCAAACCGGCTCCTGTTATCACTCTCCGGACTTATCTTTTAATGGATGTGCTTGGGTTTGAATTATTTTTACACCAGCAGAGAGTGTAGGCCATATCTGAAGCTGGCGTCAGCCAGATATGATGCAGTGTGTGTGTGTGTGTGTGTGTGTGTGTGTGTGTGTGTGTGTGTGTGTGTGTGTGTGTGTGTGTGTCGACCTGGAGGGAGTGTTTGCTTCCCGCTCTATAGGCAGCATCCCTCTCTTCCCAGCTTAGGAAGTGAGTCATGAACTCAAGTTTCCGTTTGCTCTAAACTTTGGCCATGGACACCAGAACACGGAGCAGCTCCTGCTGCTTTATGACCCTCCCATTAACGTCATCTGTATCTTTCTCTGCATCCTCATCCTCAGCTATTCTTATCTCACCTGCCTGCAAACAATACTGCCTGTAAAACTGCTCAAACTGAAAGCCTGAATTAAACGCAGGAGACCAACCCAGTTCTGTCTTCAACATTTATTTGCCAACATGTAAAATACGCAATACTCTGTGGGCTCATTTGCACTGCCTTAATTTATTTTATATCAAACATATCAAACAAATATAAAACAAACAAACAAAAAATAAAGAACAACTGTAATATAATTGAAATATAAAGATGAACTCTTCTGCAAAAAAGCAATGTGAAGTCTGGCTGTTGAATGATTACTGAAAAAGGGGGGTATTATGTATTTTCCAGGCACTAATCAAGCATCTGTTACCTTCAGTCATTATAAAAATGCTGTATTATATCAAAAATACATTTCACTTCACATCATCTAAACACCTTGAAATTGACCTCTGTCTCTTTAAGAACCTCCTACCGTTTCAGACACTCCTACTTCAGCAACAATGCTTTGGAGGAGGGGTGCTCCGTGGGGCGGGAGCTCAGCTGCAGACTGAGCTCCAGGGAGGAGCTCTGTGTAAATAGGCGGAGCTTTGTACCAGCAGGAGTTTAGGCAGCTCCACATGGCTACCACAGGAGATTCAAGGATTTCTCAAACATGCATGAATGAGTCAAAAAAACATGATGTGTTTGTTTTTGATGAAGGAATGACTTTATAAATAGTAAATGTTATAAATCTTAGTTTAAAAGCAGTGGTGAGCAGCAATAATCTACAAATTTGTCCCACTAGCCCTTAAACACTAACTCCCCTTCTAAAGCACTAATGCAATGAAAGTTTTAGCAAAAGCTAATTCTAAAGCACTAAAATAACCCAGTCAACCTATGAATATTCTTCAACAGACAACATGAGTCACATGTTGCTCTCTTAACACTTATCATTGACATTCCACAGCTGTATTTGTCAATATATTGTCAACTGGTGGATAAGTGACACATATGATCAAAATGTGAGACAGCTTTCACCCTCAGCTGTTAACATTAACATTGATCAATAACATAGACTTCAGTTAGTGCTTCTAAATTTAGCCTATAAAATTAGCAAGGGCTAATCCACTAATAAATTGAAAAAAAAAATAGCAAAAGCCCTAAAGCACTAATCAGGAAATTAGTTCCCCTATTAGTGCTTTAGAGGAACTTTGCCCATCACTGTTTAAAAGTAACTAGAGACTAGGTATAAGTGACAAAAGGCTAGCTAAAAGCTAGAGGTATAACAAAACAAAGGTGGATCATTTTTGCTGAAGTAGGTTAAAAAGTCAATGTTTTTAAAGTAATACAATTGCAGTTATTCAAAGAATTGCAGGGATTTTTGTATATTCGTGGTTACGTGTCAACAATAATATTTTAAAATGTATAAAAGTCACAAAAACCAAAAGTCACAGCACACTCCTCCTAACTGAGCTGAATGTTTTGCTGTATAAAAAGCTAAAAAAAAAAAAACACCAAGTATGAGGAAGGTTGACTGCAAAGAAAATGTAAGGAAAAAAAACAGGAAAGGAATTGTGTGAGAGGGGAACTCAATGTATTGTTTAAAATGCAGAGTTAAATCCTACATCAGCGCTTAAAAAAAACACAGTTCTTAT
>JAUBOC010000181.1:6042031-6054775 GCA_032275365.1 Anablepsoides cearensis | reverse complement strand
TGAATAGGTACTCGGTAAAACCGACAGAATTCGGTACCTGCTTAAAAAAGTACCGAATTCGGTACCCATCCCTAGTTGGCTGTGGCGGCCATTTTGAATTAGGTTGGCTCTAAAAGTTAATCAGTGATAGATGCACATCTAGAGAAGATTTCCTGTGAGTTTTATTAAAATCCTTTCAGTGGTTCATGAGATATTTTGCTAACAGACATAGACTAAACATTGTCGGCCCTCTCCCTTCAGCAGGAGAGAATAATAACCATGAGCACAGCTTTTACCGTGTTTTAATTATCAGCTTACAGGTAAGAGAAAAAATAAAATGAAAACACGGAAACATAGAAAACATAAGAAAGATAACAGGTGCTGCATGTCGTCCACGAACTTCACACATCGCTGATTATCAAAGAAGACAACTATGGAAAACATTTTTTTGACACGAAGGGCGCCGACGTGGCAGGCATTCCAGTCCCAGCCTGCTCACCTCGCGCTGAATCTGTAAGTGAGGTGACTGCAGGTTTTAACACACGACTCTGTGCCGGAGCTGCAAACGTTTCAGGAGACTGGCTGCAGCCGTCCAACAAAGCCACGTGTCCAAGAGGCCGGCCAGCAACCATCTGCCTCCAACACAAGACTGGCACTCTCCCTCTGCAGTAAAATTCAGCTGGGAGAAGGAACAGCTGTTCAAGACATTCTTTTGCAAAATAATAAGGGTGTGTGTGTGTGTGTGTTGGAGGAGGACAGGATACAGTACATAAAAAGATGATGAAAGAGCGTACGACTCATGTGTCCTAACAGGTAAATCTGTCAGCAGTCCTGGTAATAGGTGGTTAATGGTTAAGTGTTGTGGTGCAATAACGGTCCAAAGTGGTATTTGTTTTTTAGAACCTAAGATTGCAGCTCCATCTTAACCTCCTACGCCACTATATATATCTGCCAAAAAAACTATATATATCTGCCATGTTGGAAAAGGTGAAACTAGAGTTTCTTTGTGCCTCTCTTGCTTTGTACAGCAACATACATGTAAACAGTGTGTGTATTCATTCCGCACACACACACACACACACGCCGCTTGAATTTAAATTGAATTCTCTTATCTCTGCTCATGCCTTTGCACACACCCTTGAGACACCAGACTCCAGGTGAATTTCAATGTCGAAGATGCTAAAGAAATGCCGGCGCCGCAATCTGTTCCTTCTGTCAAACATGTGTGTGTGTAGATGTCTTTGTCTTGTTCATGTGAACATATATTGACATTATACTATGCTTATGAGAAGGTTTTTTTTCATTGTGTGGACATTTGCCTGGCCCATACAATGAAAAACCCCATTTGTGGGTCAGAGGTTAGGTTTAGGGTAAGGGGGTCAAGGTTAGGCTGTAGAAATTAATGGAATTCAATGCAAAGCCCACAGAAGTAACGAGAGACAAGTGTGTGTGTGTGTGCCTTTTGTTAGGGGTTAAGTTTAGGATTAAGGTGTGAATTGGGGGAGGGGGTTGGTGGTGGTGGTGGGGAGGAGCGGTTAGGTTAGGGCTCAATGCTAGACTACAGAAATGACTGAAAATGAATGGAGGTCAATAGACGGTCCTAATAAATATAGAAATCAATGTGTGTGTGTGTGTGTGTGTGTACTTGTATGTGTTTCCTTTGTAGGACCATTTATCAATTTATGGTATGCACACCTACCTTGTCAGGACTAGTAGTCCTTATGGGGACTAAAGACTGGTCCTAATGTGGTCGAACTCCATTTTTGAGTTGGGGTTAAGTTTAGGGTCAGGGTAATGCAAGAGCGTAACTTTAGGTCTACCATTGGTGGGGTTATACTGTAAAACCCTGCATTTTCAGCAATTATGCTTACATACAACATCGTAAATTTTTAAATCAGGTCAAAGATTCCTAAAGACAACACGAGAGTTGCATCTGTCTACTTAATCAGTTAATTTCTATTGTGTTTGAGCAAACTATGTCATTTTTTTTTGGTTGGGGGGGGTACTGACTGGATTGATTTTGATCCTAATGTGGTGGAACGCCATTGGTGGGTTAGGGGTTATGTTTAGGGTCAGGGCAATGTCTTCAAAAATGACTGGAAGTCAACACACAGTCCAAATGAAGCTAGAAATACCAATGTGTGTTTGTGTGCGTACTTGTATTTGTTACCTTTTTAGGATTGTTTCTGGTATACACACCTACCTTGTCAAGACCAGTAATCCTTATGAGGATCAAAGAATGGCCTGGTCCTAATATGGTGGAACACCATTGGTGGGTTAGGGGTAAACCCACCAGGACTAACGTGAGAATTGGGTGGGGGGGGTAAGGTAAGTCTCAGGGCAGAGACTACAGAAAAAAACTGAAAATGAATGGAGGTCAATTCACGATCCTGTTAAGAATATAAATTAATGTGTGTGTGTGTGTGTACTTTTATTTGTTACATTTTTTGGACCATTTCTGGTATTCATACCTACATTGTCAAGACCAGTAGTCCTTATGGGAACTAATGACTGGTCCTAATGTGGTGGAACTCCATTTTTGAGTTGGGTTTAAGTTTAGGGTCAGCGTAACGTCTTTAGAAATGACTGGAAGTCAACACACAGTCTAGATGAAGCTAGAAATACCAATGTGTGTGTGAGTACTTGTATTTATTACCTTTTTAGCGTTATCGTTTCTGGTATACACAACTACCTTGTCAGAACCAGCAGTCCTATGGGGACCAAAGACTGGTCCTAATATGGTTTATCGCCATTGGTGGGTTAGGGGTTAAATTTAGGACTAATTTGTGAATTGAGGGGGGTTTAGGGTTAGGGTAAGGGTCAAGGCTAGGCTACAGAATGGACTGGAAATGAATTGAAGTCAATACATGGTCCTATTAAGGTTAGAAATACAATTGTGCATGTGTGTGTACTTGTATTTGTTACATTTTAGGATTGTTTCTGGTATACACATCTACATTGTCAAGACCAGTAGTCCTTATGAGGACCAAAGACTGGTCTGGTCCTAATATGGTGGAACTCCTTTTTGGGTTGGGGGGTTAGGTTTAAGACTAAGATGTGTACTGAGGAGGGGGATTAGGATTAGATATGTACTGGGAGTTAAGTTTATAGTAAAGGGTCAGGGTTAGGCAGCCAAAATGATTGGAAATGAATGGAAGTCAATACACGATCATGATGAGGCTAGAAACACAAATGTGTGTGCTTGTATTTGTTACCTTTTTAAGGATCGTTTCTGGTATACACACCTGCCTTGTTAAGACCAGTAGTCCTTATGGGGACCAAAGACTGGTCCTAATATGGTGGAACTCTATTTTTGGGTTGTGGGGTTAGGATTATGTACTGGGAGTTAGGTTTATAGTAAGGGGTCAGGGTTAGGCTGCCAAAATGATTAGAAATGAATGGAAGTCAATACACGGTCCTAATAAGGATAAAAATACAAATGTGTGTGTGTGTGTGTGTGTGTGTGTGTGCAGCGATTGCTGGGGGTGGTGGAGGTGTTGGGAGGTGGTGGGTAGGCCTATTCATCTGTCTGGTGTGATCATGGCTCTCTGTTACTGGGCCCAGGCGTGAGCGTGCTCTCTGTGATCTCCCAGATAAGAGTCATCCATCTGCTGTGTGGATCTGTCAGGGCCCGGGCAGCTCCTCTTATCACTGCACTCATCCATCCATCCACCCCCCCTCCCCTTCAGTCCTCTTTCTTTCTCATTCCTTCACCGTTCCTCGCGGTCCAGGCGCTGCGCTTCATCTCGACTCACTTGACCGGGCAGGTCGATCGTTTTGGGTACAGGTGGTGTTCGACCCCTGTGAATGCTCCTGACAGAATGCAAGCCTTTACAAGCGAGACAAAAAGCATGTACACATGTGCAAACACACACGCGCTAACACACACACACACGCTGGGGTAGTTGGTATTCAGGGGCCCCACCTCAGCCTCTATTATCTACAATAGATGAGCCTCAGAGAGCAACACAAGCCTTTTCCAGGAGAGAGTACCCCCTCCTCATCATCAATCTTACACATGAAGAATTAACCGTTGTGTTGTCTTCTCATTTTTCAGCTCAGAGAGTAAAAAACACAAGAAAAAAAAAACAAAACAAAAAAACGAGAACATGAAGCAGCATGACATGAAGGTTTGTGTACAGTAACAACACCAGCTTAGTGTAGACTGCAGAATCCATTTAGGGTTTACAGATAAGCCCCCCCTCCCCACATACACACCACAAAACAGCCTAAAGGTGGTTTTTACAGTCCTGGCAATCTGTACTTAGTTTGTCACAATTAATATTGTAAGAAGCCACCCTATTATTAATTCATGGCTGAGGAAACACGTTGAGCTCTGAAGCGTTCTGAATGAAGCTGCTTACAGGAGACAAATGTTGTGTTTAACACGGGCTCACTCTGTGGGGGACAAAACGGCCTTCGTCATCAGTATTAATAGTAAAGGGCCCATCCTGGACTGCATACCCTGGCTGCTGGCTGGGCCTACAACGGGACAGGTTTTAGCGAGTGGAATATTTATAGCTGTGCATTAAAAGCAGAATCATGGGGTTTAGGTGTACCATTGCAACAGAGCTCCTGTTCTTTTGTCTGGGCCTGTCCAAAAATGTCTTTCCTGAGGGCGACTCGCATTCAAACTGAAAGTGAGGTCACACTTCTGCCTTTATATCAAACATGAAAACCATTAAAAGGAGCAGCTGGATCTCTTGGGTCTTTTCTTTTTAAGAATATGTGTTTATATTGGCGTGGTCTTAAACGTCAGACACCTGTTAGGTTTTAAACTCCATTTAGGTATGTCTTATTTGTTCACACCTGAAGTTTAAACACTGCTTTCTTTCTTCAATGACAAGCTATATTTATTATTACCAAGCTTACAGCTAAAGTGAGTCAATAGATTTGAAGATGAACTCAACAACACTGCCATCTTGTGGCTAAATTACACAAAGTTTGGGGGCCTACTGTATATATACAGTATTTTGTATTTTAAAACTGCATACTTCACAGACACTTTAGCAAATATCTGTTATTTTTGTCTATATGTATACATTAAATATAAATTTCTGTGTTTGTTCAGTAGTACTTTTATTTTGTGAGTTAAAGATATTTCACAACAACAAAAGATCAGTTTTCAGAAGCTGACAGTTTTACTGGTAACAGTTGAACCACTACTCCCACATTTGATACTGAAGATGAAAAATACTTTGAACAACCTACAAAACTTTAGGATTTTATTTAACAGAAAATGCAAAGTAATCGGGTCTTGAATCACTCACGTTACTCTGTTTTCCCCTTTCTTTGCATATCCAGATCTGGATCATCTTAAATCCTAATTCCGGAATTTTCCAGACTTTTTCAGCCACTGTCTCCTTTTGCTCTGTTGTGAGCTCTACCTAATGTCCAGTTAAAACATATTTGCATTGTTTCATGGGTACTGTTGAATGTTTTTCAGTAAAATAATTGGAACATTGAAGGTGTATTGTGACCGTATAACACCGGACAGTGACGGTAATGAAAAAAAAAAAAAAATCAGAAGCTGCATGACAAACTTTTTAAAAGATCGGTGATCGGATTTAAAAAAAAAATGCAGTCGGTGCAGCCCTAGTTAAGGTGCTTCTCTAGGAATTTGCACCAGTTCCTTTTGTAGAGCATTAATGAGGTCATGTTCTCCTCATGCATGTGTGGGGTTTTCTCCGGGTACTCCGGTTTCATCAGCCATCAGCATCTACAATAATTCTTTACTTGGATGAGTTACAACAACACCTAATTTCCCTCTGGGATAAATAAAGTATTTTTGAATTGAATTGAATTGAATTCTTCCCACAGACGGTTAAACATGCATTTTAGGTGAATTAGTAATTCATGAGGAGATTGTGAGTGCTGGTTTTGTTCCTGTGTCCCTGTGAGGGACTTGTGACCTGGTCAAATAGTCCCGCATCTCTTACACAGTGACTGAAGGAGACAGGCACCAGCTCCATGCAACTATGAAATAAGTGGTTAAATAATGAATGGATTTTATGATTCTAGTTTAATCTCAGCCAGAATGTGATTAAATCCTAAAACAGCGTCCTGTTTTTTCAGTGGTCTTTTTTAGATGGAAAATCTAAAGATTTTTCATTACTTTAAACTTCAGATGTTGCATGAAACTTGTGTAGCATGCATCTCTGCTTCTGTGTAATATGTGAACATAATCACCCTTCTAATTTGTATGCCTTAAAAAAAAAAAAAAAAAATACACGTTCAGCGGTGCCCCAAAGCAGCTCCAGCCCAGGGACCCTCACCCACCTAAATCCTGCCCTGTGAGGCGGGCTGCACCTGAATTCAACATTTAACAGGTCAAATATGGGGTAGACTTAATGGTTAAATACTTTTGGACATTCAGAGCGTTTTTGTTGTGCTGCACAACTATAAAACCACACAGGCAGCAAGACCAGCCAGTTTTCTATTTTATTAATTCGGATCCAAAAGATGAACATTTATCTTTTAAGCAAATCAACCAAAAAAATATAACAAATAAAAAAAAAAGCAACCTTAACTACAACACAGCACATAAATTGTAATTTTCTGCTTAAGTTTACAAAACAGAAAAAAAAATCCAGATATGATAAATTGAACAAAGATTTAAACAAGCACTGTTTAATTAAAAAGACAATGCAGAAATATTTACAGTTCCGGTGCCAAGAAAAGCAAATGTGAAGTTCGTTACAGCGCTCCTCTTTCCTTTTTGTTGTGAACTGAACATGTACACTTTTATTCTCCTGTCCTACAGTTTGTGCTAATAGGCATGCCCTAATGAGAGATGTATAGGAAAAAAAAAAGTTAAATAAATATCGTTTTCATGAATCCGATCTTAAAAAGACAAAACGTGAAAATAAACTTTAGGTGTTTGTGAACGCACGTGAAGTTAAAACCGAGAGAAATGTTTAAACTACTTACTGTCCAGGCGTGTTACACAAATCCAGGCTTCCACAGAAACGTTAATCAAACTACATGATGGTTAGAAAATACATCATCAACATGGTTTAAAGGGCGGGGGGATGGCGTGGGACGTGACGGCGGGGAAATAAAACACTGGTAGTCTATTAAAATAACTGCTTCCATTTACTACAGTAGAGTACACATGTCTTTATACACAACCGACAGTAAAGTGTGTGTGAATGTTCTAAAATGAGCATTTCTTTAATTTATACACCAACCACCACCTTGATCATCCCTGAGAACAAGATTTGGTTCAGTACTCAGTGCATCTGAAATGTACGGTCACATCAGAATAAACTCGTGACGTATTTGCTTTGTCACGCGTCAGATCTAAAACAAACAAACAAACAAAAAAAGACCAACTTATAATGCCGCTAAGGATTTCAGTGTTTATTTGAAGAATTTCTATTCAAAAAAAAAAAAAAAAAAATTGTACTGCCATCAATGGCTTTCAAGCATGTGCAGAGCATGCTTCACCGCTGCCTGGAGGAACACTACCTGTACCCCGAAAACGGTTTTAAAAAGACAAAAGAGCAGGAAGTGAATGAGAGTACACCAGAACACACAGTACTGACTGTAGAAAATAAGGAAGGGGGCGGGGACACGCTGCCTTGGCTTTAATTATTACAGTTAACCCTGAATTTAAAAAGCTCCTCTCTGTGTTTTTTTTGTTTTGTTTTGTTTTTCCTGTATAAAAACAAAGACTGATATTCTGTGCATAAAAATAACCAACATCAGGAAGAACGAGTCAACGTTTGCACTATTTGTCTTTATCGACTGAGCCGCCTCTTCATCTTCGCAGTCTCTGGTCCCTAAGGTGGCCCCACCCGCTTCCATTCAACACTATTCAGCCACAATATTAAAAACCCACTGGGAGCCGAGTGTCTACGCAAAAGTTCTGGTGGGAAAACTTCGGTCTTGATATTCAAACAGATTGCGTATATGTATTTTTTTCTTACATCACTTGTGGAAAAGCAGATCAGACGCTATAAAATCTGAATCGGGGACGACTCAAAAGGACACGACGGATCGTTCCTGGGGTCCTGGTGGGTCAGATCTGGTTTTGTGGCACAAGGAGGACACCCCCCACACAAAAAAAAAAACAAAACAAAATAACTATTGAATGGGTTTAATGTTCTAGCTGACTGGTGTGCAACATCTCTTCACCTTCACGTTCTTCTTAGGCCTCTTCTTCCTCCTCCTCCTGGTCACTGTCGTCAGAGCCTGGAGGACAAACATGATCACATGATTAAAACAAGAAGCTCCTACAGGCTTCCCAACCAGCCACGGCTCCTCTATAACAGTGATGTTTTACCGTCAATAACTATTTCTCCGCCGCCACCACCATCCTCTTCTTCGTCCTCCTCCTCTTCGTCCTCCTGGCTGTTGTCTGAAACAGTCATTTATCTGTTCAGTCATCTCACGTTTGCCTCATGAATCAAACCGTTTTTTTTAACCAACCAAAGGTCTGCATGATGTGAACAATTTTCAACAGTTCTGATTTCGCTCTGACCTGCACCTGCCCCTCTATCCTCCTCTTCCTCCTCCTCTTCTTCTTCTTCTTCGCCCTCCCCACCCCCTTCTTCTTCGTCGTCCTCGTCCTCCTCCTCCCTGCTGTGGCCTTGCTCAGCCTCACCCGTCTCCTCGCTGGGCTCATCATCGGAGTCGGAAATCACCACACAGTCATCTCCGTTCCCGTTGCCGGCGGCTCTGGCCTCGGCGCCACTGTTGCAGAAAAGAAAATGAAATGAGGTGAAACATCCAGTTGTGCAAACAGTGAACGCTCGTTACTGCTTTAGTTGCAATAACGACTAAAGCTACAGCAGCAAACGCTGTAACTGTGCCGACAGCTCGAGTCCGTTTGCTTTTACCTGCCGTTTTCTCTTGGTTCCCAGAGAGGAGTAAGGTAGTATCTGAGTGGGTCTCTGTAGAGGTCATCTTTAAGTATCTGATCAAACAGCACAAAGCATCATCAGTACTCCTTACATTCACACATGTGTTGCAATATTATGGTTTCTTTTTTTCCAAGTGTTTAAAATAATACACTGTATACATTCCTGTTAACCAGCAGAATATTTAAAAGTTATGGAGCATGTGAGCAAAACTAACCCAAAAATGCTGGATAATGTTTGCTTGAGGCGAATACAAAAATCCAAGGAGAGCGAACATATTTCCTCCTAATTGTCAGTAACGTGTTGAACTCTGATCAATACCGTGAGTACATATAAATAAAAGGTAATAAATTAATAGTGAAGCCGTCACCTGGCCACCCTAAGTATTCCATAACCACAACACTGCCACTTGCATCACATTTATTTTGCCTTACACCTCACCTTTATATGTCATTCAAGTGCAGATGTGTATATTGTGACAATCTGCTGGTTTAGCATGTGTGGAGAAAAACAAAGCGTGTGGACATGATGCTTTAGAGACTGTCCAGAGAATATGCACAAAAGCAAAACAGTGAGGATTCAATGTTGTCTAATAATTAAATGACACCATTGCATCAAAGAATATGTAAGTTAGGGCTGCGTGGTAAATGTGATAGATGGTAGAAACGATATGAAGTTGTCCTACGGTAGAGATTTACCCTCTACCGTCCTGTCATCAGTTACGTCATCACACCTGTGTCAACATGGCTGCGAGTGCAGAGACAACTGAGCAGGAGGAGTTTGAAATATAATGAAAATAAATGAAGAAATATAGTTTTAAAACTCATATAGAGGGAATAAATCCTCCAAATTCCCCCCTCCCGCTGTAGAAAAGTGACGTTGTGCCGTGGGATCATCTCTTCCCTCCTGCTGCACGTCGCTCAGAGCAAAGCTTTAACAACGATGTCGTAGTTTTTTCACACCCAAAACTTGTTTTTTATGTATTGTTACCCACAGAGGTGATAAAAATATATGTGGATGTTCGTTCAGTCATAAATCCATCTTGCTAATGTAAGAGTCGGCTTCTGCTCTGAGAGAGCAGCCGGCAGAGGCTTATTGTATGGCAGGCAGATGATACATTTATTTGTCTTGACCACACTTACATTCCAGTTATCTGAAATTGTTTTATGACTAGGACTATGTGCAGATTAAGCTCCTGAAGGTCCTGTCACACTATGACATTTTAGGCAACTTATGGCAACTTAGATTTTTTTTTTTATGTCTAAATGACAAATTTTACTTGAAGTTCTGGTTACAACATCCACTTTATTTTGATATTGTTGAAAATTTGAGAAATGTTTTTGTTTGTTGTTGAAATCGTTTTGCAATATATATAAAACATTTTTTTGCCACACTGTTTAGGCATTAGTTGTGAAATTCGACAGTTCATTCTGGGCAGCATACTTGCACCGTCACACAAAGCAGAGAGGCTCGTCCTGATGATAAACTGTGACGTGAAACACAGGTGGAGGTGAAGCTGTACCTGTGCTACGTCGTCCTGTCCTGGGTTACTGTGGTCGCTGAACCAGCTGAAGAAAGTCTCGTAGACGCCACGGGACGACTTCCTGGGCTCACTGTTAGCCGTCAGGTTGTGACCACGATGCCAGAGGATGGGGTTGGAGAAGGACAAGGGCGAGCCTGAGAGCACGAACAGCGATGATCAGAGGGTGGGTTAAAATATAACATGCGTGGATTTTAGGGTTTTGGTCTCACTGCAGCCACATTTCACTATCAGGCAGAAATAATTGAACCCCAAACAAATAATAAATAATATGCATTTTGTTGATTTAAACTTAATTTTAGTTGTTACATTATTCTCTGTCATCGTTTACCTGAATGATTCAGGCAATAACTAGTAACCTGTTGACAGGAGGAAAAAAAAAACAAACAAGGAAAATGCTATTTACCTCCCATTCCGAGGTGCAGCTCCTTCATTATGATATTATTCTGGAAATATGGGTTTCGTCTGAAGTGGAAGCGAATCCTGTAGCCCAGTTTGCTGTTCTTAAAAGATTCAACCTGAGAAATAACAGAAAAAAATCCTAAAATCTGCCACTTTCCCACAGATACAAGCCAAACTTGTAGGAAAGGTAGACAAAACACTTCATACCTCGAGATCAGTCATGTAACTAAGAGCATCTTCATCTGTCTCATCAATGTGGGCTGAGAGGTGAGGGTGGTTTAACAGCTGAAACACTGAAGTTAAGATAAAAACAAAAACAAATGTGCATTTTTAAAAACACCCAAAAACAAAGCATAGGGGCTGTGCGATTGTTCTCATTTTTAAAAGGATACAGCGGTCACCCAAAAGCCAGGAATAGTTTTTGTGATGGAGCTCCTCTGATCCAGATGTGGACGCCGCTGACGGTTGATCTTCTGCTCCAGCCGCTGATGAAGCCGGGCGCTTTTCTTCTCCAGGGCTTCCAGTCTCATCTGTACTTGTGCCAGCAGAGCCACGGACTGCCTCATCTCCGGGGCCATCTTCACCGACACGATGGCGCACTCCCCGTCGTCGTTGTCCTCGTTGTCAGACGGGAAAGAGGAGCTCGGCGTGGACGAGGACCCAGATCCGGATTCATCTCCTTCATCCGCCTCAGGAACGTCCTCTCCAGCCTCTTTGTCTGTGCTCCGCACAGATGTGGAGCTGTCAGCTGCCGCCGCCTGTGTTTTCGAGCCAACTTTTGATGACTGGTGGCCTCCCCGTTGTTTGTATTTGCTGCCATGCTTTACCGGTTTAGCCTTTTCAGAAGAGCACGGGGTCTCCTGACTATCTTCTCCATCACCTCCTGTGAGACTGGCCAGAGCCTCAGCAGCTGCTATGGCTGCTGAGTCAGACTGAGGAGGTAAGAGACGCTGATCCGACCCAGCTGTTTTCTCCGTTTCTCCTTTTGAATCAGAGGATGCTTGTGTGTCTGAGGTCAGGGGTTTGCTGGCGTGTTTACTGTCAGCTTTGGAGCGGTGGGCAGGCTGCACGCTGCTGCTGTCTGAACCCTGCTCTTTCTTCGGAGCATCACCTTCTTCGTCCCCAACTTCTTTGGGCTGCACCTGCGAGGCTACTTTGTTTTCACTTTCACTGTTTTTGCAACTTTCCGTCGTGGCCTCTGCTGCACTGACACCGTCGCTTACTTTAGAGGACTTCTGGGGGATCGCGCTGCCTTCATCCTGGCCGGGTGATGGACACCGTTTCCTCGATGCAGAGTCCGCGGACAGTTTGCAGTCCGTCACTTCACTCATGCTAGCAAGCTAGGTAGCTCCAATGCTTTTTAAAAAACAAGTGCAATTGATTACACCACAAATCAAGCCGCTCTGATTATCGTTGCGAGTTAAGTACTTGCTGTAAAACTACATTCTCGGCAAAGCAAGAACGGGAAGCGACTCTGCTGTTCTCCGCGGCCTTGTGGAACCTTAAAAAAAACTAGCAAGCGGCTACAGCTAATTTAGCTAGCTTGCCTTACCCGATTTGTATATCCTCGCGCTGACAACAGTACCATATTTCCACGAGCATAATCCCGATAAAGAAGACTTGGTTCAGTCATTTAAAGCCGTCACCACAATATGGCTACGGGCAACAAACCCGCGTTCTTTTTCTAAGTTTATATTCGCTTTATCCGTTAGCTTACTATCCGTACAACGACGTGAAAGAAAAACAATCCTGTGATTGGCTGCGTCTCGCCGCGCTAAAACGTCTCCACCAATTGCATTGCAAGGGTGTGTTTACGTTTTAATCCATCGGAACAGCTACTTACCAGCGCATAAGGTAGTATGGCAGGCCAATGTATCAAATAATCAAATAACACTTTTTTCTTAGAAAACATCTTTTTTTTTTTTTTTTTTTTTTTTTTTTTTTTTTTTTTTTTTTTTT
>JAUBOC010000181.1:6022630-6039711 GCA_032275365.1 Anablepsoides cearensis | reverse complement strand
GTAGTGTCATCAGCAAATAAAACACATTTGAACAACTCTGACACATTTACTAAATCATTCACATATAAAATAAATAAATTTGGCCCAAGTACAGAAAATTGAGGCACTCCACATGTGATATTACTCAATTCAGATCTTGTATCACTTATTTGTACAAACTGTTTTCAGTCCTAACTAGTAGATACCCACTGTAGTGCTGGTCCTCTAATACCATATTTGTTCAATTTTTCAAGTAAAATGGTGTGGTTATTGGTGTCAAAAGCTTTCTTCAAGTCAACATAAATACTAGCACAGTATTGTTTTTGATCAACAGCAGTTGGTATTTGCTCTACTAAGTCAATGAGAGCCATTGATGTGGAATTATTAGCTCTAAACCCATATTGACTGCTACTTAATAGATTATGTTTATCGATAAATTGATCTAATCTGGTCACAAAAAAATTCTCTAAAATCTTTGAAAACTGTGGTAACAAAGATATTGGTCTGTAATTGTTGAACATACATTTCTCACCATTCTTAAAAAGAGGGATTACCATGTTGTCTGGAAATGTACCAGTTGAAAATGATAAATTATATATGTAAAAGGTTCAATCACATTCATTCATTATTTCTTTCACAAACATCATTTAAACCAATTTTAAACAAGAAGACTTTAATTATGAAATATATGATAAACCATCTTGCCATACAGGAGTTATAAATATCACAATGAAAGCCTGAGATTATTTTTGCAGTATGAAATTATAGCCATTTCCATCTGGTTGTGTTTGCAGATAAACTAACGTGTGGAGAAAAATAGAACTCGTCTTTAAATGTAAAAGGTTTTATCTATCATCACCAAATTATTCGATATTAGCCGAATTCTAATTCTAATTCTAAAATCTAATTTAGAGCCCTTTAATAACAATCATCTCCTGTAGTGGGCGTTTAACCAGACCGAACCCATCGGAACCAGCGGAAGCCGCAGGATTGCACCATTTCCCAAACAAATGTGGGTCACAACCCGTGTAGGTCAGAGCTAAAAATAGACGCTGCTGCTTTCGCGAGAGCTGCCAAAGCGCGCGGCGATAAAGTCATGCAGACCAGGAGATCCTGGATCACAGGGGACCGTCAGGGAGGTCAGGCTTTCCATGGCTGACATTTAACGCCACACGTTGCCTGGAGAGGCTCTGTGCGTAAAGAGAGGACGGCACTGCTGCTGCGCACAAGCAGGACGAGGGGGAGGTTTGTGGAAGCGCCACATGTAGCTGTTCTCACACACACACACATCTGCAGACATGTCCTTCCTAACCATCCCGGGCCAGGGGGGCCTCTTTACTGGCGTCAAAACTGACAAGGCGGCCGAGGAAGGGGCTCGATCGCGCACGGACGCGGAGGAGAACGAGGACGAGGAGGAAGAGGAGGATGACACCGAGGATGCCCGCCTCATCCCCAGGTGCTCCCCGGTGCCCCGGAAGCGAGGCTCGTCCATCTTCGACGAGACCGCCGAGTACATGCGGATCCACCAGGCGCTGTGCACCGGCAAGCGCGTGTCGTTCGCGGACACCACGGGTGGGGACCTGGTGGACGTGCGCGAGTTCCACGCCTTCGACTCGGACGAGGAGGAGGGCGGCGGCGCCAGGTGGGAGGAAGAGGAGGCGAAGTACCGGAGAGCGGAGCGCGAGCCGAGCTACAGCGTGCGCGCGGAGTTCCACGCTCCCGCCGGCGGCGGCGTCCTGCTGCAGGCCGTGCGCGCCCGGAAAGTGGAGGTGGAGCGGATCTGTCCCGTGGAGGACGAGCCGCTCGCCTTCAGCGGGCTCGTCCGTGTCCTGAACGTCTCCTTCCACAAAGCGGTGTACATCCGGGCCACCATGGACAGCTGGGGCACGTACTTCGACCACCCGGCCGAGTACGTCCCGGGGTCTAACGACGGGGAGACGGACCAGTTCTCCTTCAAGCTGTCCTTTGCGCCGCCCTACACCACGCACGGCTCCCGCATCGAGTTCGTGGTGCGCTACGAGACCTCCGATGGAGACTACTGGGCCAACAACTCCTCTCTGAACTACGTGGTGACTCTGATTCTGTCCTATAAGGATGATCCAGTTCAGACAATCACTGATGCGCAACAGAAAAGAAGTATCTTGAAACCCTGCAAAGTGCACAGGTCAGACACTTATTTGGGCCCATTTCAGTGAATTAAACAGACCTCCACAGACTGATCAGCTGGGGTCAAACGAAAATCAGCTTAACAGTCTTTCAAGCTGTCCAACGGGGATATAAGGGTGATTAAACTAATGAGGTTGTACAAAAACAGCTTGATTTAAGGATAAGTTCCATGTTACCAATCAAACAAGGAGATTTTAGATTGAAACAAAAGGTGCCCCTGATTACTGACTCCCTGTCAGGCTCATTTAATAATTAACTTTTAAAACAGGAATGCATTGCACACCAACCGCACTATAAGCTTTCTAAAAAAGATTTCCTGTGACTCTTTATGTCTGCTCTGCCATCATAGAAAGAAGTTTATTAAGAGAGCTCAGAATGTCAATCCAGGAGATCAAAATAGGCGAGTGGGGTTCGGCAGGTGTCGTTTTCAGCCCTGGCTTTTCCCCCTGCTCTAAAATCTACCTCTGACCTTTTCCATCAGTCATAAGGGAGCGGAGCCATTTCAAAGCAGCCGATTGGCTCCTGTCCTGGGCGTAATCAAGAGGCTGGCACACAGACAGCTCTGCTTCCTTCAGCAGTTGGTTTAAGACATCTAATCCCCTCATTTATCGTAGCGTCAACACGAAAGTACAAGCAGTTTTTGTGATGTTGGGGTCATAAAGATAGAGGTTGGGGCAAAGGTCATGCTTGCTTGGATCAAAGGGGGCTGGTGTAATGTGCACATTAATTCCTCATAAATATTAACTGATAATAGTTTTCCTTCTGTTTAAGTGTCATTTATTAGTTTAATTATCAGTGATGTGCTTCAATCAGTCCAGTTTTTATTATGAAGCAGAGCTGGCATAATCTAAACACCCCCCCCCCCCCCCCCCATCCTCCTCGTCTCTGTGGTCACACCAAACTATTTCCCTCTACAAGGTCACATTGAGGTCGAGGATTGGACTCAACTGAGGGGTCTTGTATCGGAGTGACCACACAAGTCTTAACCTTTTAAATAATGGATGAACAGAGTTGGGTCTCAGACGTTTATCTTTCCGACATGTTTTCATTAGGCTGCTGTGACCGCTTCCCCTCAGCAGATCCACAAACACCAGAGTTCTGCGTTAGATTTGAAATCTACCCCCCCGAATGATAGAAACCCAAACACGTGATGAGCAGGAGGAGTATGATCTGCTGCTGTCCTCCCTCATCACATGTTCGCCACATTTCTTAACAGTTTGGATTCCTTTACAGATATTTTGCCCACCCCCTGCCCCCCTTGAAAGACGTACTCTAGAGGACATTCTGTGATATTTAGAGCTATATTTTCCACTAATAACCACAACTTACATTTGGTACATTTGTGTTTACTCTGCTGCAGGACTTCTGTACATTACAGTCTCTGATTCTGAAAACATGTTGCTCAATAATGTGCATCTGGTCAGACATGAAGCTTGCACAGCACATTAGCACTTTTACTGCATCGGTAATTCATAAGAGTAATTATCCAAAACGGATTGCATCCTTTTTTAATGCATTTAGATTTATTTCAGTTGAAAAGAGATAGTCATTTGTTTTTGTCATATGTACATATTATTTATCAGAGCAGACAGTTAACCCATGGGCTGCAAAGCTGGCTTATATTACAAAAACAATTCAAACAATGCAAAAACAAGTTTTCACTGACTTACAAATTGTACACAGTTATTTATATTATATTATATTATTATTTGCAAGTACAAATAGTGAGCTATAGCACTTCCTGTAGAACACAGGGGACTCCCACCTGGAATATCTTGATATTTCTGCTGGAAAGACTGTATAAATAAAAATTAAAAATCCATTATAAAGTCAGGTTCTGTCTAATCTGAATATTTAAAGCTAAAGTGAATTTCTGACATCTTAAAACAACTCAAATCTTCTAAATTTATTGTAAATTTAACCTCTTTTAGTTTGACATTACAGTTATATAAAACATTATGGCTATTTGCATCACAGATAACTGCTTTTTTATCTAGCTGTAACTTCTGAAACCTTGTAATAATTGATGGTAATATCAGGGTTTCTCACTGATAGTTTTTGCATGAATAACTATGACGTCAATCCACTTTGACCTCGGCTGAGTTCAGATTTTTAGGCTGTAAATGAATTTATGATCAAAATTAAGCTCTCTTCCTTTAAAGTGAGGTTTATCACAGAGCTTTCTACGACAGGTTAGATGTTTATTAATGTTTTTTTCTGCAGAACCCCACTTTAAACTGTTTCAGCTATCCTCCTACAGAAGTCAGTCTCTGAACATGCACTGTGTGAGATCTTTTGTTTTTATTCTTAGTAAATAGTTTTAGCTGCATTTTAAAGTGTTCAGCATTTCATGTCTTCTATTCTTAAACAAATCTTCCTCTTCTTCCAGTGTGGATGATGAAAACGATGATGATGGTGAAGCTTCAGAAGAGGATCAGGAAACAGCAGAAGGTACAGAAACACTGCTTTAATCCAGAACTATAGTTATTGTATCACTTTATCAGGTGACAAACGGAGACATGATTGATCTGTTGTGTCTCTTCTGTGGTAAAACTTAACTTAGTGGTTCAGTTCCAAGAATAAAGTCAGGAATATTCCAGTCAGATTGGGGAGTTGAATCTCCTATAAATCAACTCAGTGGGAGTTTTTATACATAACACAGCCCAGTACGTACTCAGTATGTAAGTAAGTACCTGGAAAATAATGAGTACATACCTAAAACTCACCCTGTATTAGGGTTGGGCAATATTGGTAAAAAAAATTAATCACGATTAATTGTGGTATTTAGTCGATAACGATTAATTTAACGATTAATCCTCTGGAGACACACTTATGTTCTAGTCACATGACCAATTTAGTGGGAAAGGTTTGCTCCTTGTAAAAGTCTGTTCCAAACTGTGTCAAAATTACAGACTTCAGGCTTTAAATCAATTTTTAAATTGTGTTGATAGATAAATCAATTACAGAACTTTTTTTAAATGTCCATCATATTTGAAGCGGAGAGGAGCACCGAGTGGATTCATAGGAGAAATCTCCAATCAGTCTGCCTGGTGGCATTAATCGTATTAATCGTCAAGTGGCAAAAAAATAATCGATTAATGTTTTTCTGACGATTATTTGCACACGACACGATTATGCCCAACCCTACCCTGTATGTACCAGATGGGTACACTGTAAGTACCAGCAGTGGGCACAGTTCCCCTAAAGCACTAATAGGGGAATTAACTTCTTGATTAGTGCTTTAGGGCTTTTGCTAATTTTAAAATTTATTAGTGGATTAGCACTTGCTAAATTTATAGGCTAGATTTAGAGGCACTAACTGAGGTCTATAAATGTTATTGATCAACATTAATGTTAACAGCTGAGGGTGAAAGCTGTCGAACATTTGTGTCACTTATCCACTGTGGCTGTAAATCGCCAGTTTTATCACGATACAATATAACATCGATATGTTTAGATGACGATTCGATATTTTTTGATATCACAAAGTCTGTCACGATACGATTTCAATTCAGTTGTGATTTCATATATGCATCTAACACAATGACTGTGTTAGATGGGCATAAGATATCGATTCTCATCAAGAATATGATGACGATATAAATCGATATTTTAATTTTGCCTCAATATAACTGAATCATGAACCATTCAAATCGATATATCAATATAGATCGATGTATTGTTACACCCCAATTATCCACCAGGTGACAATATATTGACAAATACAGCTGTGGAATATCAATGGTAAGTCTTAAGAGAGCAACATGACCATATGTGACTCATGTTGTCTGTTGAAGAATGATTATGGGTTGACTGGGTTATTTTAGTGCTTTAGAATTAAGGGACCTAAATATTTGTGTTAGTGTTTTAGGGCTAGTGGAACTAATTTTTAGATTAGTGCTGCCCACCACTGTATACCAGGTACATAACCAGCAGTGACGTGGTACGTATTGAGTATGTAATGGGTATGTAACGTATGCTTATCCTGTACCTACCTTAATGCTAAGCTATATGCAGTGTATATATACAGTATGTACACATATGTATGATTTTTGTTGTACCATTTCACATTAATGTGTGTAAATAACCACAGAGCCGATCTGATTAGATCATATTTATATTCTTTTTGGTGTAAAATATCATCATATTAATAGATACAAACCTTTCCAACACATGTTCTGTTAAATGCAATAATTACTTGTCTTTGTTCTGACGGATGAAAGTCTCTGAGGTCATTTCTCTGTTTTCCGTCAGCAGAAGAACTGGAGGACTCCACGCTGAGACCCATCCGACCTGCAGCTGCGTGTCCGGTCATCGTGCAGCCGGAGATCGACATTGAGGTAAACCTTAAGTGACAAGCACACGCAGATTTCCTCTGAGTAAATGAGCTAAAGCAGGTAATGTTTTTTTCAGATGTCCTACATTTAGCCCAAGTTTAGATGATTTTTTTTGCATGCAGTTTTAGGAAAAGATTAAGACCTTTGCTCATTTCCACAAGTCATGTATCTAATAAAACATAACAAACATTCCTGTTCCCCTTTAAAAACTTATCATGGTTGGCTTGGTTGTTTATATTGTTCACAGCTCATTGAAGCTTCAGCAACAACTTAGGTAACGTTTCGCTCCTCACCACTGCAGCACGTCCACCGTGTGCTCATTTCACCATCCCCTCTGACTTGGATTACTATGGTGTCGCATGCTGTGAAGTATTCTGACCTTTTTAATTTGTCTGTTTCTAATTTGAATTCAGTTTTTCCCCCTTCAGTTGAATGTGTAGGAATATCAGAGGACTAATCTTTAATCACAATGTTTACAATTAAAATGTTCTAACATTTAAAGTTCAAGATCTCCGTGTGTGATTCAGTTTTAATCAGCAATAAATACAGTTTACATCAGTGTTGTTTGACAATGCATTTGGAAAAAATAGAGCTGTTGAAAGGTTTAATAGAGAAATAATAAAACTTATGCCAAAAACTCAAAAATCACTTTTTACACAAGGAGAAATAAACATATATTTCTGTATGATGTGTAAGGATTCTTGTGAGTATCTGTACTCAGTCCTCTCATCGTCATACCTGGTTCACCTCGGTCCCATGCATGACTTTGTCTTGTTGGAGGTCAAACACTTAAACCTGGCAGCTCATGTACAAACATCAGTTAAAGCAGTAGTTCAGATCTTCTTGAATAAGCTTTTATAGAAAGGTTGCAAACACAGCTCAACAATATGTTGATTTTAAAAACCAAACATTAATTTGTTCGTTCTTTGTTTTTTTTTCCGTTTCAAAACAAAATCGTAATTGTTTTTATTTTGTTTGTTTTTTTCCCCTCGTTTTTAAAAACCTAAAAGTAAAAAACTTTTCAAGATGGGTGGTGACCTTGGTGGCCATTTTGAAGTCGGACATTTTGGATCCAACTTTAGTTTTTTCAATGGGGAGGGTGGGAGGGTTGCATTGACAATCCAACACAATGGGCAGCACTTTGGACACATTTTATAAGTGATCAGAAACTTGTAAATAACTCATGAAAGAATAAAGTTACAAGGTTTTTTAAGCATACCATTGTTTTTCTTGTGAAATTCTCAATTATGACCCTCTTCCCATTGAAAAAACTAAAGTTGGATCCGAACGGGCCGACTTCAAAATGCCTGCCATGGTCACCACCCATCTTGAAAAGTTTCCCCCCTCCCAAATACTAATGTGCCACAAACAGGAAAACAATATCATCAACCATTCCCATTTTATTTAGGTGTATCCATATAAATGGCCCATCCTGTATATTATAATGTAACATAGGTCACTGAGAAGACTGAGGAACAAAACTCAACATCAACAGATAAACTGTCTAATAATCAAAATTATTATCTTTCTGTGCAAATGTTAACATTTTTGTTTAAACCTGTTTAATTCTACAATGTTTCGTCTAAAACCATTTTAATGCTGCCCTCTATGGGTTGAATGACAGCAGCAGAGTGAGGAAATATGGTCAGTTTGTCCTCCAACGGTCTAAACCTATAGAAACAGAACTAAGGAATAACTCAAGAAACCTAAGTCTAACTATAGGATTTATCAAAATGGAAAGTCTTCAGTCTAATCTTAAAAGTAGTCAGAGTGTCAGCCTCACGGACAGAAACTGAAAGTTGGTTCCACAAGAGAGGAGCTTGATAACTGCAAAGCTCTGCCTCCCATTCTACTTTTAGAAACTCTAGGAACCACAAGTAAACCTGCAGTCTGAGAGTGAAGTGCTCTGCTGCTAACGTCCCTTTAACACTCAGAAACTGGACCCATTCGGTCCTCCATTGCCTCGCATCAACAGGTCCACTGTGTTCCACAACCTCCCTCAACCTCCATTGAAGATGGGGGAGAAAAATCATCTTTCGTATTTTCTTGTTTTATTTTGAAAAGGAAAAAAAAAAACGAAAGAATTATGCGTACACAGATTATTTAGAACAAAGCTATTTAATAAATGCTATAGAGCAGTGTTTTTCAACCCTGGTCCTCAAGGCACACTGCCCTGCATGTTTTAGATGTTTCTCTGCTTCAACACAGCTGATTTCAATGATAACTGATTAGCAGATTTTTGTTGAACTGCAATCATCTGAATCAGGTGTGTCAAAGCAGGGAGACATCTAAACCAGGGATCATCAATTCTGGTCCTCAAGGTCCGCAGCCCTGCATGTTTTACTTGTTTCTCTGCTCCAACACACCTGATTTGAATGAATACCGGTAGATGATCATCAGGCTTCCGCAGAATTCGGAAGAGGTAATTCACTGACTGAATCAGGTGGGTTAGAGAAGGGAAAAAAGTAAAACATGCAGGACTGTGGAACTCGAGGACCAGAATTGACGATCCCTGCTCTAAAACATGCAGGGCAGTGTGCCTTTGAGGACCAGGGTTTCAGCACGATGGCTCAGTGGTTAGCACCGACGCCTCACAGCAAAAAGGTCCTGGGTTCGATCCCTGGGTCGGACCTGGGGTCTTTAGTTTGCATGTTCTCCTCGTGCTTGCGTGGGTTTCCTCCAGGTACTCCGGTTTCCCCCACCCCTAAAAACATGTACAATAGGTTGCCTTCAGGCCAGGCCTCCCTTGCAAAAGAGATCTGAGATCTCAATGGGACTTGCCTGGCTTCTATAGAGAAGACACACAAGAATGTGTTTGTGTTCTCCATGTTTAGTGAGGAAATGAAGGAGCTGGTGTTCTGGCGGTCTCCAGAACAATGCAATTAAAGGGAAAAAACTTGGATAAGACTATCATATTTCTTTCTGAGTCTGTGCTCTGTCCCGCCCCCATCACTTCTGGCCAATGGGAGCAATGATCGTCTCCCTGTGTGACTTTGTTTACAAATTACAGTACGCTTGCAGAAAAGCCCAATGAATGCAAACCACACCAAACAAACAAAAATAATAAAGTCTGCTTTTGATCTGGACCTAACAAACGGACCGAAGGACTTATCAGGTGTTAATACGTACACTCTTGGATAGGGCCAAGACCAAAATAAAATTCTGTCTGTTTGTTAGCAAAATATCTCAGGAACTAGAAGATAAAGTTTAATGAAAGTCAGACAGTAAAGTAATCCTTGGATGTAATGATGACCTAAGAACCTAAGGCTGCCACACTTATTTGACCTTTTTGAAACACAAAATATGGCAGCAGGTGGTCATTCCTTCAAAAATGTGGGGGTTTTCTTATTATTGAAACCTATTTTTGATTTATATTAGAGTGACACACATCAATGAAATATCATCAGAAATTTACATGTAGTGCTAACTTAAAAATACGTTCATTGTGTTTCCTATTTAACCTACAGTAAGTTTTTTGGAATATTCATCATCGTGTCACTATCTTTTAAAATAGGATCCAAAGAAACAAAGAGGATATTAGAGTGTTATACCATCTCACAGTGTTTATGTTGTGTCTGTAGTGTCTCACAGTTATGGTGTCAGCATGAATCCCGTTTCACAGAAAAGCATTAGTGAGTTGTAAAATGCTTTTCTTCTTACAGCGTGAAACAGAAATTCCTCCATATTGTCCTCCCTCTCTTCGAGCTGTCATTGTTTTCTTACTGTTTTACACAGACCGCAGTTCAACCATCTGGTTCCTCCGTCCCACTCCACCACAGACCTCCACCTGTTGAAGGCACGCCGTCCACTCACGCTGTACTCCAGGGTGAACAGTTACCCCACACGCCTTCCCAAACCAACCTTCACCCCCATCCGACCTTTGGACCGAATGTCGGCGAGTCCGACCAGCCAGATGAGTCCCAACCTTCAACTAGACACCAATGTGAGCCACAGAGAAACACATCCGAGCGGTCCACGAGCAGCAGCCCCCCTCTGTTATCGCAGGAGACTGAAGGAAGATCCGATGAATCCCAGGCTGAAGGAGCGGAGAGCTCAGATCCAGAGTGTCTGTCTGCAACAGAGGTGAAGCTTCTGACAACAACACGAGAGGACGGATTGACTGAACTTGAACCGCCCGCTGAGAGGGTCTTCTCTCCCAGCGGGACGGAGGGCTTTCAGACAGACGTTGCAGAGGGACCAAGTGAACGTGCTGGAAGGTTATCCGAAGTCTCCATGAAGTCCGAAGCACATCGCGTTGGCAGCACGGCTGAACCTTTGTCTCCTGTGGCAGAGACCGCAGCACCCATAGAAGCAGAAGGTGAAACCCAACCCGACCTCACGGTAAACCCCTCAGCGACCCCCAGACCCACCTCCGAGGTGAGCCGAGACTCTGCCTCTCATTGTGTCTCCGCCACTGGAGAGAACGACGACGCTTCCCTGAACTCTTTATGGGATAATTCTCCAAACACGCCGGATCTCTCTGAGCCCGGGTCTGACCTCGACATCAACAGGAATCTGATGCCGTGTGTTTTCTTTCTGAGTGGGGTCGTCTCCCTCTCTGTGGTGATGCAGGAACCCAGTGCCCTCTTCTTCATCGGCCTGCTTCTGGTTTTACACCGTTTGTGAGCCCCCACACCCACCCGTAAAGGTTTATTTTGAGGTACCGTCGATTATAAGTGCCTTGCAATGATTCCAAGATTGGCCAACGTGTGGAAAAATGCTCAATTGTCCCTTTGAACTTGTAGGGATTTTTATGCAATATATTATGGAAAGTGCAGCGTTCAGTAGAATATTATCTATTTTTTTCATTAACCTTGTGATCACAGCAATGTCGAAGCACCGTATTCTACCAAAACAACTGTGTAAGTGTTTTATGATTATTGTTGTTTTCATGTGAAGATGTGACACTCAGCCAGTACAACAGTGCACTTTTTATTGCCGTTACTGATTAGATAAAAGATGGTGGAAGCCTCCAGGTTTCAGTTTGATGCCAGTGACAAAGTGCCTTAAAGAGCTAATATCACAGGTGGATAAGGGTTTGTGTTAAAATCATGTCTGGTTCCAGAAATGCTCCCCTTCAAAACATGCATTGCCATCTCAGATAATCATGTATTTTCACTGGTTTTGATTTCATTTCTCATACTGGTGATGTTTCTTAAAACAAACCCTGTAGTATTTAGAATTTAAAAATTAAGAGGACTCAGGTGGGTTTTGCAATATTTTTGAACCATTTTTGATTTGTGGCTGTGGTGGGCTTAGTTCAGCTAATCAGCTAACAAATAATAGTGGAATTTTTTTTCATTTAGTGGATTCAATTCTTTACCAACTTTTAAAAACAGTAGCAAACCAATTAGCTTCTGTTACAGGAAGTTTTGACAACTTCAGCTGTTTAGTGTTAGCTTTTTTTTTTACATGTTTATATGTTAGTGAATTATGAGTTAGCAAAGCTAACATTTATTTTAGCTGTGCCCATCACTGATTTTTGGGTGGAATAGGCAACACGTTTACTTCAGTTCTGGTTTGTTTACATCCCTTTTTCAGTTTGAACACCTTAAAACCAACAAATATTCAGACATCATTTTTTTTGTGCAGAAAATGTTTATTTTCATATGAATTTCTAATTTTGGTTCTGTTTCAGAAGTAAATCAAATGCACATTTTTGCACACTGCTCTATAAAACTTTCCCAACAATAGGAACATTTAATGTGTACACATTTATGCATTTCTTTCTTTTCTTACCTGCTTGTTCCTGTTCAGGGTCACAGGGAGCTGCTGCTTTTCTCCGGTCCACAAACAAGAGGCGGGGTTAAACCTGGTCAGGTCGCCAGTTCATCACAGGCCCACATAGAGAAACAAACAAGCATGCACGCACACGGCCAATTTAGAGTCAACAATTAAACTAACGTGCATGTTTTTGGTCTGTGGAAGGTAACTGGAGCACGCGGAAAAAACCCACACGTGCATGGGGAAAAAACATGCAGACCCCACTAAAAAAAGGAGCCAGCTGGGTTTCAGACCCAGTGCTAACCGGCTGCATCACTGTGCATATCATAAAAAACACAAATACTTTACACTCCTGAAAACTAAAGAACTTCATTTGGTCTCTGAAATGAAATGGATGCAGCTTAAACCAGGCAAGCAAAGATCTTTAGACAACAACAGCTGATTTGTTTGCTTGCTTGTTTTTGGTTTATTATTTGTACATTATTTCATTTAAATTTATTAGGTTTTAGAGAAAGAAAACTCTTAGTGGGTGCTAATAGTAGATTATATAGTATAAGTATAGAATATTTCTGAAAACCTTTAAAGTGCCCTACCACATTTATTATTATTATTATTATTATTATTATTATTATTATTATTATTATTATTATTATTATTGTAGGTGTTAGCATTTTGTCTTGTCGTGACACTGGCCCTTCAAAAGTTTGGTGCGATGTTTTGGTCGATCTTTGGGGTCTGCTGGTGCTTTGACAAAGAGAGCACCCCTGCCAAAAAGAGACACTAGTCTTGTGAAGTGCTGTTTTTAAGATTGTGATGTCATAAGTAAAAAAAAATAATAATAAATAAATTAAAAACACTGTACTGCCCACAAATATGCTTGATAATTAGCTAAGTACCTTCAGACCGGACTAATGTGAATTATTTTAGGAATTTCATTAATCATATTAAACAGCCAAGTGATCAGTCACACCGGTTTTACTCTTTGTTACACAATACCAGTTTGTACAGACAGTTCTTGCAGAATTTGCAGCTTTAGTAAACATTTTCATTCTTGGCGTTGTGGTCCTAAGTCACCTGCTGTTGATATTTGTGTGAATCATTGTTTCTTTTTGGAGTAAAATCAGTCTTGTTTGCATTGGAGTTACTGAATTACACAGCTTGTGTGAGCTGATGACTGATTTCTCTTTGTCTCTATTTGGTCTGAGTCACCAAAAGTTAGTCACACAGGCAACTACAAAAAAAAAAACCTACATAACCTCACGCTAACAGATCTGAGTCAGGAAGAACACTTCTGCTGCTACCTTTCACTGTTTTATCAGCTATGATGCAAAAGAGCACATTTGTTCTTTGGGAGTCATTTAAAAATATTCAAGAGATGCACCTTAGCAGCCAAAAAGGGAAAAAAATTTCAGCTCTGTTCTTTATGTCGATATAAAGATTTCATCCTTAGTGGGTCACATGAACAGTTAGCCTGACGTCACTCAGCGTGCTCGCAGAGACACATCTATCGTCAGGGTCATGTAATGAGGCTCCTCCGTCTTTGCTTAAGATGGCCACTTCAGCACTGAATAACCAAGCTGGCAACAATCAACTGCCAAACCTAAGTTTTTGAGATGTTCCACTCAAACAGGGTTACATCTTGTCTCTGCAGGCTGTGTTCAAACCACACTGCTGTGAATTTAACTTGTCGTATTCTTAATGATGACTTACGTCTATGTTTGCATGGAAATGTCACCAAAAGAGATTTGTTATGTGGACTTTTGTTTGTGAATTGTATTAGAAGTATTTTAAATTGATCTTAAACACAAGATGGAAACTGATGCAGATTACGGGGGGTGTCCACATGGGAATTAATTTTTTTTTAAATGCCAATGGTTTTCTCAGCTTTAGTCCACAAGGAAACTCCATTTTAGGAACCCTCAAAACAGTTTTTTTAAGGGATCTCTAACCACTTGCACATGTTGGCTTTACCATGTTGCTTTTTCTCTACTAAAAGTTGTTTTTCACATGTGAAAACTAATTACTGTACTTAAAAGCTATGTTGTTACTGAAGCAATGCATTCTGGGGATGATGAGGGTCCCACTTCAGACAAAAACAAAGAGTTAAAAAGCTATAATGGGTGCCAACAATGTTATATTTTGTATTAATATGTCTATATTCTGCCTAATTTAGGGATTGAAACGATTAAAAGTGACATTTAGTAATTTAGCTCTGGAGCTAATGCCATATATCGCCACATATTAGCAGGAGCTAACACAAAAGCTAAAAAGCTAAAGCTGAGCTGAGCCTTCCATGAAGCAGCTCTATTGTCCTTCATCATCATTTTTAGTGGCAGGCAGTCATTTTCATTCTCCTCTCTGTCAACACTCTGGTTTCATTTAAAAGGTTCAAAAATAACATTGAAAATGGATAGAGCTTGCACTGGAGGACCAGCATGCTTTGCAGCATAAATAATGGAGGTCTGTGTTACAATATATTTATGAAAATTAAACAGCCTACAATATTTAAAGGTAAGTAAATGTTTATTAAATAATGTCTAATTTTACAACTCAGAGTTCGCTTTAAACAAGATCCAGAGTGAAAAATATCTTAAAACGTCACCCTTTCTGTATAAAAAACCAAAACTTGACCTTTTGACGAAATGACGTCTTCATCTCTAATCTAACCTCCAATCAAATTGTGCATCCTACTTCCTTTTATATTTCAGACTCCAGGCCTTGTTTCCTGTTTTTGATACATTTTTATGCATTTTAGCACCACTTACAGGTGTGCCAGGGTTACTACATTTGTTTGTTTTTGATGTTTCCATGTAGATGAAGACCATTCTAGAAACAGCGACGTGTTTGCTAGATTACTTTTTTAGAAATGACAAATAAAAAGCTTGTTTTGAAAAATTTGTGCTTCCATGTGAACCGGGTCTAAAGGATGAAAGATGGAAGCCAATCCTGTGTGGTTTTGTTAGCTGTGTTGTTGATCGTTTGACTCCAGCCTTTTCACCTCACTGAGGAGAACGTCTTGTTGAGTCGTGCCATGTTGATGTTGTTACGCAGCACATTTTGTAAGTCTGCTTTGTGAACCTCGCAGACAGACTGAAGCACGAAATGACAAGTTTGACGTGGTGAAATATTTTTTGCAGTGTATTAACATTAAACATGTTCTCATGTCCTGTACAGCTTTGTTTTTGGTTTTCATTTATCCCACACACACACACACAAAAGAAGAAAAAAAACACTGAAACATTATGATCATTACAACATTGTACAGCAGAGCAGAAAAGTTAGTCATTGCTGACCCACCAAAAATAACATCAGAGTCTTTAGTGCCTCCATGATTGGAGCGTATATAGCTTTGCTAGAAATGGAAACAAACAGATGGCAACATGAGCTGCAGAAGAAAACCAAAGGTCAAACATTGCATTGAAGGCATGGTGTCCTAGCCATTGTAAGCTGAGATCAAAATATGAACATTGAAAACTTTCTGTAAAGCTGCCAGGATGTCAGAGACCAACTCTTATCATATATATAATTAGTTATTTTAAAGCAATGCTGTTTATTTAACCTTTCAAGACTTAAAAGTGTCTTGATCTAATTAAATATGGATTAAGGCAATAATTCTGATTTTTTTTAAGTGGGTTCTGTAGAAAGTTAGTATCTCACCTGTGAGTTCTTTGAGTGACCTCAGATTCTGACACATTTCATTTGTAATAAAAAGCTGAAATTTTTGTCTCCCAGCTCGCTAAGTGTGTCACTCAGTATGGCACTTTTAGCCTTCGGTAAGTAATTGAAACTAAAAGTATTGGAGAAAAAAAATGTATACCTGAACAAGCAGCAGTAAGAACTACATGAATCACCCAAAATCAAAACCTGACAAAAACCATGACAAAGGCCCGTGGGCCAAATGTGCCACCCCACAGCATTTGATGTGACCCATGAGAGTATATCTATTTTCATCTTCACAAAATTACATGCTGCTGTTGACCATAAACTACATCTCCCATAATGCAAGTTAATTTACACATTAAATGATGGCATCCCACCACTAGATGGAGATTCAAAAGTAGCCATGTAAAAATATATTTTGTTGCATTTTTACTGGTTTATTTTGTTGTGGCCTAGTACTGGAAAGTGGGAATTTTGTACTTACAAGTCAAAAATTGAAACTGGAACATCCCTCCAATGGGAAGTCCCTGTCAGAAAGTGGGAGATTTTAGAATTCCATAAAGCAGCTACTCCCCATAACTCACTGCAAAATCAACCTTTTTAAGCTCATGTTATGTTATTCCCTCATCAAAAACATACCCAGAGTGTTGCTTTGATTCATGCATGCATGTTGGAGAAATCCTAACCTCCTGTGGTAGCCATGTGGAGCTGCTAAAACACTTTCACTTAGCGTCACCTATTCGTACAAAGCTCCTCCCTGGAGCTCAGTCCTCAACCAAGCTCTGGCCCCAAGGAGCACCCCTCCCCCAAAGCAGTGTTGTCAAGATCTGCTGAAGTGGGGGTGTCTGAAATGGTAGGAGGTTCTTGAAATGACAGAGGTTAATTTCAAGGTATTTAGATTTTAGACTATGATGCAAAGTCACGTTTATTTTTGATATACAGCATTTTCATAACAAATGAAGGTAACATAGTTACTTGATTGTGGTACAAAATTGAACTATGGTATACATGTAAAAATACATAATACAGCCAATTTAACCTCACTGTTCTGAACGCTTGACACAATGAAGAAAACTCTCTTAGCATTGTCCTTTAGCATAGTTCCATCTCTTACTCACCTCGCCATTTTGAATTTGAACAGCCGGTTCGGATGTTATCAGTCCATTAAATGGACGTTATTAGCGTTTAGCAGGCCCATAGAATGGCTTCAGACTA
>JAUBOC010000181.1:6008240-6020002 GCA_032275365.1 Anablepsoides cearensis | reverse complement strand
CCCCCCCCCCCCCCTACGTTTTATTTTTATTTTCGTTTTTCTTTTTATTATTTCTTTTTGTCTTTAAACGTGACTTAGACGCGGCTCCTGCGTGGTGTTTTTTTTTCCTTGCTGGGATTTTTTGTGTGTGCTTTGGTTTCCTCATACATTTCATCTGTCATGGAGGCTTTTATTGTGGACCATTAAGATGTAGTCCACCTTAGCGAGGCGGCAGCCAAACAAAGACTGCATACTGACAGATCAGGGTAAAATGCATTGCATTTTTTTATTATCATTTCTTCTGCTTTTGACTGAAAGATGGGAAATAGAGACGCCTTTCCTGATGACCATTGTACACGCCAAGACGATTCTTTTAGAGGATCTGCGATAATTTTTTTCCTTCCTCTCTAATGATTGTGGGTGGGTTATTGTAAGTATTCTGACATCACTTGGATATAAAATCAAAGCATAAAATTTCACTTTTTTTCTTTTTCTTTTTTTTTTTTTGATCGTGTTTGTTTCCAGCCCTTTTTTTCTGGTCGACGTGATGCAACATAAAAATCTGTTTTCTCGGATGATATTCAAATGAAGGGAAGCTGTAAAAAAAGGGTGGCGGTGGACGCATATTTTCCCTCCCGCTCCTCTTTAACGCACAGCCTTTAAATGGGACTCGACGACAGCCAGAGCTCCTCGGATTGTTCGATCAGCTGTTGATTATTCATGTTTATTACATGTTCGTCCCTTCGATCGCCTCCGCCGATGGATTTTGAGCATAACAGGTGTCGTTTGAGCCCGGGGAGAGGGAGCACCGGAGAGGAGCGGGGAGCCCGGTTATGTGTCTTTCTGTCGGTCTAACGAGCTGTGAAACAAAGCAACTGGCATCATTTAGTTTGTTTTTGACCGTGAAATAAGAGCAGAAACCAAAGAATGGAGGAATGAAAGGTAGGTTATCATCTGTCTCTGTCTCCTTTCTCTCCCCCCTACACACACAGATACACAGACACACACACACACACAGAAAAAGAGGAAGAAAAAACCCAGCAGAGGTGATTTTGACACCTGTTCATCTGTTTTTCACTCCACCCTGTGTTTTTAGGCCTAGCTGACACGGCAGCCATTTAATCAGGTGAAATGATGTCAAACTGGCAAAGCGGTGTTTTGTGTTAAGAAGGAAAGAAAAAAAGGGGGATTGGGTTTTGTGTTCATGGCCTACATTGACAAGGCCCACCCAAACCATCAGCATCCCTCCCTATGCTTTGTTACCACCACCACCCCAACACACACACATATACACACAACCAGAAGTAGCTATAAAATGTGTTTGTAATCCAATTTTTATGCCAATCATTGTTTTATTTTTTCACTAATTTTGCCCCCGTTGCTTTACGAATGAATGAAGTCGTCATTTTCACCCCTCATCCTGAGTTTCATGCCATTCTCACCCCACAGACAGACAGACGCGGGGAAGGGGGGGACATAAAAATAATATTAAAAACACAACCGATGGCTTCCTGTGCCATTTTTTTTTCATTGTCATGAATGGTACAGATTATACCCACTGCTTTTTTTTTTTTCTTTAAAAAAAAACTGGCTGTCACGCTCATGTACAAAGACCAGCAGAGGGAGAGCATAAAATGTTCTTTCCTCATTTACAACAGCTCTGTTTGTTGGACATGCCCAGTGTTGGTTAAGCTGTGTCTGCTCCCCCNNNNCCCCTCCACCCCACCGTACACCCCCATGCATTCAGTCAAACACCCACACTTGCACAAAGTATGTGAGCCGTAGTATCTTAGCAACGGGCTAGGTAATTACTGAGAGAGCCAAGGAGCTGGCATGCTGTAGAGCTGCTGATCTGATCCCAGCGTTAGAAAAACAGAAAGGCAGAGATTTGAGCAGTGTTGTCCAACACGACACTTCCACATCCACGCCGTCGCCACTTCAGTCCCCCCCTCCCCATAGTGCGCTTGAAAGATTTTTTCATTTTTATTGAAAGAAAATGTGTTTGTGTTCACAGGTGGCGAGGCCGTGGACAAAGAGGGAGGATGATTCGTTCATGTAGAAACCATCAGTACGGCCTCTCCTTGTAGAGACCAGAGAGCCGCGGGGAGACGGCGGCTGTAGGAGGGTAGCAACTGTGTTGAAAAAAGGGGGGCGCCCCCCCCCGATCGGCCAGGTTCTCGTGGAAGGTGGTAGAATGGCGAACCAGAGCTTCGCCATCGACGGCCCTGGCAGTTTACTGGCTGTGCTGGCCTCCCAGAGCGGACTGTCGAAAGGCGGCGGCGGCAGCAGCGACAGCAGCAGCGGAGGAATCTCTGCCACAGATGTGTCTGCCTACTTTAAGCTGGTCTTCTTGGGGTTGATCATCTGTGTCAGCCTGGTGGGCAACCTCTTGGTGTCCATGCTGGTTCTGCGAGACAGGACACTTCACAAGGCTCCTTATTTCTTTCTTCTGGACCTGTGCCTGGCCGATGCAGTCCGCTCCGCCGCCTGCTTCCCCTTCGTGCTGGTGTCCGTCCACAACAGCTCGGCCTGGATTTACAGCCTCCTGAGTTGTAAAGTTGTAGCTTTCATGGCCGTCCTGTTCTGCTTCCACGCTGCCTTCATGCTGTTCTGCGTGGCCGTCACCCGCTACCTGGCCATCGCCCACCACCGCTTCTACGCCAAACGCATGACCATCTGGACCTGTGCCGCCATCATCTGCATGGTGTGGACTCTGGCCGTCGCCATGGCCTTCCCGCCTGTCTTTGACGTGGGGAGTTACAAGTTCATCCCCGACGAAGACCAGTGCATTTTCGAACACCGCTACCTGAAGTCCAACGACACCCTGGGTTTCATGCTCATGCTGGCCGTGGTGGTCCTGGCCACCCACGGCTTCTACGCCAAGCTGCTGCTCTTCGAGTACAGACACCGCAAGATGAAACCCGTCCAACTGGTGCCGGCGATCAGCCAGAACTGGACCTTCCACGGTCCCGGGGCCACGGGTCAAGCCGCGGCCAACTGGATTGCGGGGTTTGGTCGTGGTCCTATGCCCCCCACTTTGCTGGGCATCAGGCAGAATTTACACAATCAGCACCGGCGGCTGCTGGGCATGGAGGAGGTGAGGTCCGAGAGGAGGCTGGGCAGGATGTTCTACACCATCACTCTGCTTTTCCTCGTCCTCTGGGCGCCGTACATCGTGGCCTGCTTCTGGAGGGTGTTCGTCAAGTCCTGCTCCATCCCCCACCAGTACCTTTCCATCACCGTGTGGATGAGCTTCGCCCAGGCCGGCGTCAACCCCATCTTCTGCCTCCTGCTCAACGAGGACCTGAGGAAAGTACTGAGAGCCCACCTGCCCACTTACTGGAGGACTAAACAACATCTGCCCCAGGACGAGGCCTACTGCATAATGTGAGGAATCAAATAAAGTAAATAAAACGAGGTCAATGCAAAGAATGTTTCTAGATTTCAAGTGAGGCTAACAGAAGTGTTGTAAGGAGCACTTGGAATAAGTCAGTGTCTGATTTGTTGTTTTTGCGCAACAAAATCCAATTAAAGAATCAAAGAAATTCAGGCACGGTTTGAAGAATGTTGATTAAAAGGTGCAAAAGTTTGGAGCAGGGCAATAGATAACCTTACCCTCCCCCAACTGGTAACACTTGTAATTCTGATCCAGTACTGTATCGATATGTTGGAGAAGATCCCTCACCCCAGTTCCATACGACAGATGCCATTTTAAAATAACGTTGCCTTATTTTAGACGGACCCGCTGCAGAACTTTGAGCCGAGAGCTAGTATGCGGTTAAGGCTCTGACCAGAAACCGACTTGAAGAAACGTGCCGTGGACTACGAATAGAGTGGGTTGGGGGGGGGCTGATCAGAGCTTTACTAACTCTGAAACACATCAAAGAACTCAAAGGGTCTGAATAGAGCGACACACTCTGGACACCTTTTCATGTAATTCAAAGAAGACTGTCAGGATATTAGGTGGACCCAATAACCTTGGACACATTTAAATAGCTGTTGTGAACCCAGAAGCCCCTAACATGCTTGATTTTTCTTTTTCTTTTTTCAAACTTATAGGGCGTGTCAGGTTTTGTTTGTATCATAAAAAGGAGGGGTGGGGGCAAAAAAAAAAAAGAAGGAAAAAAAGCCTGTTTTGCTTTATTTGTAAACAATACATGTTAAGCAGATGACACTATTTTGAAATATGACTTGATTTCATATTGTACAGACTGTACAGGAACGACCATTCCTGCTTGTGTGTTTTTATATAGCATTTGTGCGTATGTGTGCGCGTTACGAGAGAGAGATAGGGAAAGGTAAGAGAAGGAAAACAAAAAAAGGGGGAGAGAGAGGCAGAACGAGTCCGACAGAAACAATGATGATCGAATAGGTTTCAGTAAATACAGAGTCAAAATGAAAACCACATTTTGTTGTCTCCAAATCCAGCAAAAAAACTGAGCAATCATCATTTGGAATTAGATCTTTCAGTGGATTTCTGCGACTGAGAAAATGGGTTACGGTTTTCTTTTTTAATACAAAATGCTAATGTGCAAGTTAACGTGAAAAACTGGGGTACTAAGAAGGAGGGATTCGTTTTACTATTTGTACATTGCAAACAGGCTATAGGATTTAATGACTTGAATAATGATGTATGTATATTACATCATCGTAAAAAAAAAAAGAGTATTAAAAAGTGTACATTTATTAATAGTTTTTGGGGAATGTTTGAAACTACTGGACTGTTTTTGTCTGCTTATCTCAGAACTTTAAAGAGGAAATGATGTGGGCCCCCTTTGAGATGAAGGAACCTCTGACGTTAACCCGGCCCTCTTATATTTCTGCTCAATTTGAAAATGTCACCGTTTTTTGAGTGTCCAGATCACAGTAATGTTTTTTTTTTCCAAATCAAAGCAACTTCAGGCTGTGTGGATCTCTCCCCCCAGCTCAATCTGCGCACCGAATTGTTTCCTCCAAATTCAGATTCCTGTGATGTCTGACCTTCAGTACGTTAGGCATATAGATATATATGTGCAGTCAGTTTTCTAAATGTGGACACTTGCACAGCATGCATTCCACTGCGTTTCATAGATTCAAGACTTGGGTTCCACAACTTTGTACAGATGTTGGTGCGGGAAAGACGAAGCGACACGCGAACAGAGGTCCATGATTTGATTTTCGATTTGATTTTCTTTTTGTGTCTGGCATTCCTTTTTGCGAGCTGATTTTCTGTGACTGTACAGTTTAACTGAGGTGGTTCTTTTGCCCACTCATCAATAAAGACTCTACTTTTGATGCTGTTTGAGTGATGAGCTGTCTGGATGGAGATGCGGCCGCAGGGGTTGGGTGGGGGTGGGGGGGTTCCACAACAACTGGACCATTTGGCCTTGTCGCACAAAATGACGATGCTTTCTCGACGTCCACAAAAAGATTTAACTTTATGGTCCACGTCAACGTTTGCACGCTCCTAACTCCTGTTTTCACTCAACTCTGGCCAACAACCACCCCTCAGTTCAAAAGGTTTAGTGTTTTATCAAACATTTTCAATCTGCGGCGTTTAGAAGATGAAATGAAATCCGTTCAAAATACGGGTTTCATGCAAGATCTGAAGTGAAAAATCCTCTCCAAGCAGGGGGTCTTCTTGCCTTGCAGGGTTACATTTGGACAGTTGTGCTGTGCAGGAGAACACAATCAGGAAAAGAGTCTCAAAATCACCAGACTGACTAAACAATGTTTGTTACTGCCAAGTAAGTAACGCCGCAGCCAAAACAGTATCGAGTTGATTATTGATGCAGCTTACTCCTATTAATGTACTTTTTTTCTTTAAGGGGGGGAACTTTATTTCACTTACTACACATTACTTCAAAAGTTAAAGTACTGGAGGAAAAAACGACATGGCAGAAAGAATGAGAGAAGTTGAATATGATGAGTAAAAATTAAAGAATACAGATTAATAGTTCAGATTGTTTGACGGGGTGGTAAGAAAAGGCTGTGAACAATTAATATCTTACCTTTTGTAGATATATCATTGAACAAGCTCAGCTTGGAAAAGTAATTGTTAAGTCTGGTTGGAGGGTTAATGAACAAATGGCTAATCTGACAGCTCCAATCTAAAAAAAAACAAAAACAAGGGATAACACTATTTTAATATGATTTAATTTCAAGTGCAAATAGCAGCAACAAACTGTAGCACTTCTACTGCAGCCTTGGACACTTGCGGTTTGAAAATATTTCAGCCTATATGTTTATGTAAAGCCTTTACATAAAGGTTGATGAAAGAGTATTTGCTTGAACCACTGTGACATTTTTAAGGATGGGCTTGTTTTATGGTGGCAGTAATCCAGTTTGGAACTGGTCCTAATGAGCTGTTAGTCCAGTCTGATCAGGATCAGTTCTGAAGCAGATTTCTGTCATTTTCAAACAACTCCAATCCTAAAAGTTTCACAGCAGGTTATATAAATACTACTTTTAAAACCGTACTATTGTCACTTTAACTTTATGTGGTTATTCTTGCGAGAACAATATTATTATGAGTTCCACAACTCCCCTGTCTGTCAGGGGTGGTATCATAGAGGCACCGGCTGGATCTGTAAATCTGTTGGTCTGTACCCCCCTACCCAACACCCCCCCCAAGCCCCCACCCGACCAGACAGTCTTATAAGAATAATGTTTTTTAAGGAAAGTGACAATAAAAAAGCAAAGCTTCAATTCATCATCAGTATTTTAGCAAAAGTTTGGTTTTGAATTATCGGTGGCCCCACCTAAAGTGTCCCTACAGGCTGCACCAGTAGTGCTACAGCTAGCTGCTAGTGCTGCTGTTTCTGCTTACGAATAACTATAATGCTTTAGTAGCTGTGTATGCTAAATTTACAGTGATGCAATGTAGAAGTAAGAGTTGGCTTCTGCTCATCTGTTAGGTTGGTAATCTGAATTAAAATCTATTCCCCCAAACTGATTATGATCAAACAGCTACCTGCAGCAGGTAAGATAGTTATTACTGATAACATTTTCACTGAATTCCACCTCCAAGAGATCTGAATTCAAACTGGAAATGCTTTATTGTATGACATTATAATAAAGTAACACATTGTTTTTACTTGAGAGGATAGTGAATCCTGACCTGTGAGAGGCAGGCAGGAAGTGGAGGAGCATCAGTGGGAAGGATGTGCAAAATTCACATTTACAGCTTAGAATACAAATCCAAAAACGTGTCAATACTCCTGGGAAGATTTTTCCAGACCTATGAAGCTGTGTCCAAACATAGTTTGTCTCATCAATATGATGGATTAAAGGAGTTTTTTTTCTGGTATGGTTTTCTTGTAGGGTAAAACTCATTAGTAGGATATATATAAAAACCTTTAAGATACACAATAAGCTGCTTTAAGTGCTGAATCTCTCCAGCTCTCGTGGTTCATAAAACAACTAATTTAACAAACGGTATGTAACAAGCTGCGCTGAAGAATTATAGGTTAAAATGAAATAGATAGGATGGGAGAAAATAATTGCTTGTATTTTAATTAGGCCCTGATTGAAATCCTGCCTCTGGATGGTTGTGTAATCTGCTTAAAAACAATCATCCTATGTTTTGAGTTTGAATGAGAGCTAATTTGCTTTGTCTGTATTGGTGCACTCAGAGTGTGTTTTCCATTGTGAGCTGCAGCAGCGTCTGCGTGCAGCGTCCTGAAAACATCCCCGCTGCTGACAGGTTGCAGCGCCTCTCCCCCCGTCTCCTCAGAACTGATGCTGCAGCTTCATCTGAGGCCTTATTTTTAGGTTCCTCCCCACCTCTGTCTCCAAAATCCACAACAAAGAGCATCTTACTCATGTGTGAAGCTCACGCCCCGCCTGGCTGAAAGATGCTCACCACTAACACTTTTTCTAGGCCTCCCCCCCCCCACCCCCTTTTTTGATTAGCTGTTTCTTGACAGTTTTAAAATTAAAAAAAATATGGCCCAACCTGTCCAAGCAGCAGACATTCAATGTTTTTTTTTTCTACACACATGTCACAAATAAATCTCATCAACCTTGAGAGGAAAATACTGAACTTTGATGGTTTATCCTACTTTTTAAAACGTTTTTTAAACAAACTTTTTCAGCTACACCTTTCATCCATTTTTAAATCAAACTCAGTTTTCATTCAAATGAAATAAAAACATTCATCAATTTAGAAATAGTTTTTTCTAAATAGATGAATGTTTTTTTCAAGGTTGCTTAAGCTAATTTAATGAACATAATATTTAGTTTTTTAAAATCCTGTCAATTTTTAGGACAGTCATTTAAATCAGTGGTTCCCAAACTTTTCAGCTTTTGACCCACAAAATAGCAGCAGCAGAGACCTGTGACCCCAATTGTTGTTGGTTGATGAACATTGTTTTCACGTCAAATAAACAAGAGCACAGTAGCATTGTTTATTACACTTTTTTTGTCCATTTTAAGTACAATAACTTTACTCTTGTAACAACAAAGGAAAAACAAAATTATTGTTAGTTGTAATTTTTTATTGTAATTAATTCAGAAAATCTTTTCAGGACCCCCACCTTGATGTTCTGGGACCCCACTGTGGGTCCCGACCCCAACTTTGGGAACCACTGATTTAAATGGGTTTTATTATATAAAATGAGCACAAAAAGTGAGGGAATGTGTGTTTTATAGATTATTTCTATGTAACAAAGGTTCTTGGCAATAAATCTTATATCAGGCACCTGGAGGTACCAGAAGCTCCAAACAAGAGTCAATAACAACAAAATAAGCTGTTCGGTAGAGAAGATTTGGTAATTATTTCATGTGCACAGCACTCAGCTCTACTGCTCATCCCACAAATGCATGTTCCTTACAAATGTGGCACCATTTAAAGGAAATTAACAGGCTTTCCAACGGTACAAGATTTATTGCCAACAGGTAAATTAATCTCCCAAACAATAATTTCCTTACTTATTGGACTAAGTATTGTGCATTTCAGGGTTTAAATATAAAATATGAAGACAGCAGAGAGAATGTTTCACTTCCTGTTGGGACGGTGCAAACCGTGCACATCAGAACGAGACAATCATTTATTGGAATGGAGCTCCAGAAATCCTCAGTGTCTGAGCTTCGACCTGAAGCATCCAACCTGTCAGAACCGCTCAAATATGTCAGGTGTCAACATTTGTTTGTAATGTTTCATATTGGTTTGAGAATATTTAATATTTTGTCCAGTTGAGGGGATTATGAAGAACTTTTTTCTGATTTACAAGAAATCACAAAGCAGAAAGCCTGATAATTCTGTGATGGCTGAATACTGAGTTAAAATCCTAAAAAATGAGATGAAAACGTTATCAGATGACTGCATTCTGAGTCTCAGGTGTTTGTTCTTTTAATAATCACTTGCAGATTTTTCTCATAGCTTATAATCATTTCAGGAAGCTACATTTTTATTGTCAGATCTCACACAATCCAAGCCCCCCCCCCCCAGGAATGAGTAATGAGATGGGATTTTCCCCCTTGACACAATCTAAATAATGACTAAAATATGATGCACAATCTTTTTAAAGTTATCTTTTAGGACAACACTCATTTAATATTTTAAATAACATATTGGACCTGAAAAAACAACTTTTTTTATGATTTAAATCCATCAGAAAGATAATTATTTCTACTAGTAAGAGTGTTAGAATGCTTAGATGAAGTGCTTACAATTGATCAAGTAATACATTATTAGTTGTGAAACCGTGAAGTTTATCAGCAAAAAGTCAGTCACAGGCAGGAGATGGTAAATAAATGAACATAAAAAGCAGCTTTTTTTCTGTGAGGATTGTGTGCTGAAAACACTAAGGTGTATTTTGCAGTATTGTCAAGTTTACTGACAATTTATGCTAAAAGAAAATGGAAGAAGCTTGAACATATTGGCCATTTTGTGGAGTGAGGTTCTGGGTAAAAGCTATAAACAATATCTTACCTGTTGTAGATGCATCTTTGAACCTGAGTGCAGAGGAACCCTGTCCTGCTTGTTTTATGTTGTCCTGCTTCAACACACCTGAACTGAAATAAATGTGATTGACAGGCTTCTGTTAAACTTGATGACATTCTGAGTAGGTAATGTAATAATTTGAAGCAGGTGTGGCAAAGCAGGGAAACAACTAAAACATGCAGGACAGTGGGTTATAAGGACCTCTGTTTTAGTCTGAAAGGACTGAGTTCATGTGTTCAAAGACTAAAGTGTGTTTCTGCCGTCCTAAAACCCAACATTTTATAGGGATTCACATGAATTCTTACTATAAAATTTCACATTGCTCTCAATTTGTCTGTACACTATATTTACATTCTGTAGTATTGTTTTGGTTTTGTTGTCACATCTGGGGCTGACAGGAGTCATATCTGGCAGAATTTTTCCTTTTGAGCAACCCCACTTAAGGATTTTTAACCATTCATTTTCTTAACATTACATACATATTACAGCAGAATTATACATTTCATACCAGATTTGACCCATGGAAGAACCAGAGAGGCCACAGCTAGCTGCTGCTGCCATAATATGAGCTTATAAACAAAATAATCCAATGTACTGTATTAAAAATGGATGCTTACCAGTCCAACTAGCCATTGGCTCATCAGCGCTGTCAAGACCTTTCTCTAAACTGAGGCTGCTCAAAGAGTGACCTACAATCAACTTTTATATAAAGCACCCACACAAGGCTAAAATATTCCTTTAAGTGTCTAAGACAATAATAAAATAAGTGAAAACAAAATGAACTGACAATGACAGCAGTTTATTTGTGTTAAATAAATTATATGAACCTGCAAACAGCATCAGAGTACACATATACAAATACATACAAACACATACGTAGAAACACGCTTATCGTTTGGGATAAATGGTCTGATATGCCTGCTGAGTGAATGGCAGCTCAGTTTCATGCACGTGGTCTCAAATGCAAACAGGCAACAGAGAGCAAACAAGGCAGTTGTACAACACTTGATTACACTGCTTGAATAAGAGTTATATAAATAGTGAACTAGAGCTATGCCAGAGGGAACGTCAGTGTGATACAAAGTCTTGCTTCCCCCCCCCCCCCCCACTAAGATTATGTAGCATCCTCTTCACATGAATTCAGTCACATCCACACTAGCTGGAGGGAAGCCATGACACATACATGGTTGTAGTGATCGCTCCTGGAAAAACAGCTGCAGGTGTAGGAGTGCTGACACACACACACACAACCCACCTCCCACCCAGTGACTTCTCTAAGACGTCCTCCATCACCTACACAGGATGATTTGATTGCACTTCAACACGACATTAAAAGGTTTGAAGCAGCCCGTTACATTCCAGTGAAAATCTACAGATCCTTATTGGACGGTTAAAGAGCAGCATGGCCTCTCGTGCGCAGCTTCCTGTCGGTGGGCCGCTTCACTTCTGCTCCCGCCTCCAGACGATGACCATGCCGGTGGAGTCGGCGGACGCCAGCAGACTCTCGTCGCAGTTAAAACTCACGTCTAAAACCGGCCCCCCGTGGCCCTGCAGCTTGTTGACTATGGCCTTGGTGTTCCGCTCAACGTCGAAGAAGTAGACGCAGGTGTCCTCGCTGCCAGTCACTAAGAAAACACACCAATTTAACAAGGAAATACATAAATAAAAATACAAGTACTCCTTTTTGCCATGTAGCTCAAATTAAGTTATTTCACATTACATAAAAGAAAGCCAAACCAATGAAAAGGGTGTTTTTTAAAGGGATCCTTGATCAGTTGTAACATTAGACTTTATTTGATAAACATGTATTTTAACTGTAAAATAAAAACTGTAAAAATACTGTAAGCTGTTTAGTTTT
>JAUBOC010000181.1:5982753-6004461 GCA_032275365.1 Anablepsoides cearensis | reverse complement strand
ACAAGTCATATCGTCATCGCAATATTAAGCAGTGTTATCGCACATCGCAGGTTTTCCTAATATCCTGCAGCCCTACTGCAGATGAGGAAATGACTATTAACTTTATTGGCACAAAGACATTCCTGGCTAAAAGTATGCAGCAGCATACAACCACGGTAATAGTGCGTTCACACCAAGTGTGTTTTGAGAGTCAAAATTGCGTCCAGCGCTTCATGTTGGACGCTGTGCTTGTTGATTCATAATTAATTCACAAAAAAATTCTGAGACGTTTTGAGTTTGGTGAGTTTCATCACCCAGGAGCTGCGAATTAACGAGGCTCGCTTTCAAAACTACTTTTGTCCCGAGCTCAGTTTGATGAGCTGCTGACCTGCATCGGTGCTGATACCTCCTGCCAGGACAACAACTACAGGCACTCGATTTCAGCTAGAGAGCTCCTGTCCATCTGTCTCAGGTTAGTGGGCATCATTCAGGAAACTGTCCCGAAAAACGCTCAAAATGCGCCGCAGCACTTCCACCATAGACTTTGCGTGTACACTCAAAGTGCGTTTGGTGTGAACGCACCTTTAAGGCTCAGATATACTCGAGCTTTGGTCCGCAGGCTCGTCCGCGTGGAGCGTGCGCGCACTGAGCCGTGCGGCTCTCTGCTTTTATAGATTTGCCGCTGTGTTTATAATTGACGCACGGTGGCGTGCTGCAAAGTGCTGTTCTTTTACGGACCAGCAGGAGACAGTACGCTTTAAAACCTGTGCATAGGTTGTAAGAAACGGGTGTAGAAGGAGAAAAGTTTCACGTCACACAACAGAAAAACCGATAATGAGACAACCCCAACCTCATTGAGAAAAACACTCGCGGGTTGAACTGTTGTCTTTATTAGAGGAACAAATCATGATACAACAGTTATTGTGCCTAGCGGTTTTGGCCTTGTACCTTTTAGTTTTTCATACTATTTTGGAGTGTTAATGATGTTAGATGAAACAAAACTACATTGAAATATCTACTGCAGCTGTCCTTCTCAGTTTTGTGTGCATATGATCTTAATCACAAAACCAGTGTTTGAAGAATTTTTTCGAGCACTAGCAACAAAGAACATTTGTGAAAAAATGCCTTAAAAATTGTCATTTTTCCATGTGAGCTAGCAATGTTTGTTTATTTCCAACTTGGAAATCTTACTATACAAATGTTATTTGAGGTTTCCTCTTTAGATTGACATAAAAAAAATACTTAAGAAATTCACATAAGTAATGATTCAGACCAAACAGTCATATATTAACGTAACCAACAAGACAAATTAAGTCACATCTCTGGATTACCTTATGATTTTAGAATGATCCAGGTATCAAAAAGTGGCTTTTAGCTGGAATCTTAAAATGTAATTAGGTCATTTTGACCAAATTTGACTTAATTCTCTTTTCAATATGATGTGGCCCATGTGATGCAGAAAGAAGAAAAATAAAAAATGTCTGAAACCGTTTTATTTTCAGTTTAGCAAACGACGCTTCAGCGATCTCCTTCCAAGTATTATGTGGCATTTTCACATCTTTATGATCTCTCATAGAGGGATCATATAAATCCTGGTACATCCGGATGCGTTCAGCGAGAACTTCGTCAGCGACGCGCGCAATAGCCTTTGCGGAGTTTCAAAAAATCGGAGGCGCACGGCACGCCCCCAAATGGCCCGCGGGGCCGTTCGTGAAGGGGCGGGGATGACGCTATTGCGCAACTTTTGACGCACGGACCCCGGCGCCCTAGGCGACACGCCGAGTATAACTCTAGCTTAAGACTGAGTCAGATTATTTTGAAACTTAAAAAACACACAGTTGATCTGTTTGACTTTATAAAGGGTAAACTCATTCTGTTACTCCTGCTGTAACTCTGAGTGACAGCAAGAAGCTATTTCTCCATTAGTTAATAATTACTCAACAAGCCACAGACCAGTTATACCAGGGTATGAAAATGATCAATGCAGCCCAACTTTACTGCATGACTTTAAAAAAACACTCACCACAGTAAGATTATTATTCATTGGCTGGAAGGTGCAGCAGAGCAGCTCGCTGGATTCTGGGTCTCTGACTTCTCGAATGCACCGACCATCCTCTGTGTTCCAGATGCGCAGGGTTCCATCTAATGACGTTGACACGATGATGTCATTACTCAGAGACCAGGCAAAGTCTGTGACAGGACCCCCGTGCCCTTTCAGAGTGACTTTCACGGTGGGGGGAGGCGGGGACAGCGTCATGATGGACAGGGTTCCATCCAAGGAGCAACAAGCAAGGAGGTGCTTGTCATCATTAGCAAACTGCAACCGTGGAACTTCAGAAAGAAAAGGAGGAAACATAAAGAGCGTTGGGTTCATGTAAGGCATGCATAACCTGATTCAGATAAATAAAAATATATATAAGTTGTTTACACACCAGCAGAGTCAACATGTTGGTCAAATATGTGATGCATGCCAGCAAAAGCATAGTTTTCACTCAAGGTTGTGTCTCCTGCCATCGCACGGCTGGCCTCTGCCACGGAGGTGGGCACCAAACTGCCCGGAGGCCTGTGGTCACAAATAAAAACACTTTATAAAAACATGATCGATAGCTCACAACCCTTTTATAGAGTTTACAAAAAATATATATAAGATCATAAAGCTTTGGCATACGTTCAGTACTATGCCAAAGCTAAAAACAGTAAATCTACAAAACACAGCTGCTTATCAAAGGCTTTGAGACAAGATTTATGAAAAACAGAGGATCTTTGTTTAGCAGGTTTCAGAGTACCTCTCATCGTAGACGGCTCTGTTCATCTGGGCCTGTAGCTGGTAGGAGCCTCTGCTGACAGACCGGCGGTGACCACGAGCCCCTTGAGCACGAGGGTCCTCCTCAAAGTCCTGCCAGAGTGGGGTAAGGAGAGGAGCCACAAGAGAAAAATAACCTCAAAGGAGTGAGTTAAGGTGTTTTAAGGCACACTTAAAATGATGAAACATGCATTCCTACATATTTACAAAAACTTCCATGCATTTCTTCCATCTAAAGACACTGCCATACAAGAGCAGTGACAGCCATTTCAACCAAGCTGCTCAGCTTCATATGTCGTGCGACCAACATGTTGCTTGCCACTTGTTTTTTTTTTTTAAGTTTTAGAATGGTTTCAAAATCCCCCATGTCCAAATCAATACAGACACCTCCATTCATTTTTATTTTTATTTTTCTACTGTCCCTGTCCTGTTTCTCTGAGTCTGACCTCCATGCGGTCCAGTGTGGTGCGGGAGCTGCGCACACTGCTGGCCCTGAAGCTGCTCTGCTCAGACAGGGGCCCGTAGCGTAGAGCCAACAGCTGACTGCGCAGCCTCAGGTACTGCCTGCGCAGCCCTGGCTCAAAGCCACACTTGGCGTTCTCTCTGAGCAGCTGGCTGCGTCGGCGGATGTACTGAGTTCGGAACTGTGGGAAGGTAGGCGTGCGGTAAGCATTGTACCTGGAAGAAGACAAAAGAAAAGTGACACGGCACACTTTAATTAACAACTACACATGCAAACACACATATATGTTTTGGTAATAGCAAAGGGCCTCACCTTGCGTCCACTGCCAAAACCTGCTGCCAAACTGCAGCCATTCCACAATAATCTGAAGAGATGAAGCCACTGCCAGAGTCCTGCCAAAATAAACATCAAAAGCTCATAGTTGTACAAATAAACAATTCATTTAGACACTACATGAAAATACAGCTGAGCGCACAGTGATGCCACACTAAAAATAATTAAACATGACCCCACCCTGACCCCAGGTAATGATTCATGTTAGACAATTACATCACAGGAAAATACAGTTGTTGGGCTTTGTCTCAACAGTGTAAGCTTGTCATAAACAACAGAGGTAAACCCAAACTGTCAAATGTAAACAAAAAGTATGGCGTTTGAATCCCCACAATACACATATGATCCTCTGACACTGTCAGACACTAGCTTTCCGACTGTCAGAAAGCTAGCGTCAGTTAGCGATTAGCAAGTGAGCAACGCCAACTTTAGCGGTTCTCCTCAAAAAAATGAATAAACGAGGACATCTTTAATTTTTCGAAAGCTTTCAAATAACGTGGTTATTGTGTGCAACGTCTAATGCCTGTACTGCGGAATTAAATTGAAGAAGTTTGCTGAAACACATTTGAAAACGACTCACCTTCCTTAGTTTCTCTCCATCGCTGCAGTTCCTGTCGGGTCACGTGACCCGCATTGACCAATCCAAAGCCGTGTTTACTCCTCTGATACTGGACCGACCCACTGCGAGCTGCAGAGCATACGTTACACATGTAACACGTAATGTGAATGTTGTAGCATTCTACAGCGTACATTTAATGCTTATTGTACAATTATTAACCGAATACAATTATAAAAAAAAATAAAACACTGCAAACTCTAATGTTCAGTCAACGTGTTGGTTTATAGGAACAGAGATGCTTTCTAAAAAGGACGTTAAAGCAATTTAATTATCTCAAGTCAAATTGTCATAACAATTTGAAATATTTTTAATCTAAAATAAGACACATTTACAATATACGTTATTTATGAGAGAAAGTTGTATTGTTTCTGCATTTATAATGTTATAATAAGCCAGGTTTGAACATGTCTTACTTATTTTACTTATTTATCTGCTCCAATACACCTGATTCATTGATTAAATAAGCCTGTTAATCACCCATCATTCAAATCAGGTGTGTTGTGAGAAACAGAAAGCAGAATAGTGGTCGAGGATCTGGATGTGACACCCCTATTATTGACTATAGTTAAGCCTACTTTACAGAAAAATAAAGCTGGTTATCTTAATGTAAAGATGGACACAACCACAGAATACAAAAGTTTTTTTCATCTAAAAACATTTTAAATACTCATATTTAAGAACAGCTTTACTGTTGTGATTTTTCTTTTGCTTAGGTTTGATATTGATCAAACATTTTAGTAACCCATGAGCACTTGTTATATTTATTTACTTAGTAAGATCAAATTAAGATGGATTGAACAAACATATCTTTGTAATAAAACTGCATGTATTAGGAGACTGATTTATAATAGAGTATATTAATCATTTAGAGCTGATCAAATCAAATAAAGCACTAACATTGTTGGCACAAACTATATGAATTTCCCTAATTTAAACTTTTGATTATTAGAGTTTATAAACATAAGCAAATAACATTTTACATTAAACAATCATTTGCTATTTTTTAATGAATTTGAGATACATTTTTGTAATTTGGCACAAAATCTGATGTTGAAATCTCTTTACATGTAATTCACTTTCACTTTTCAAAATAAAGCTGATATGTCTCCATAAATGCTAAGAAACAACTTGTTGTCTTTGTGGAACATATTCTAAAACAATTAATTCATTTTTTTAATATCACAGATGAGTTATTTTTTAAGTCAATTTTTTTCATTCAACAAAAATAAATCAACAAAAATATAGACATGTATTTATCTGCCTCACCAGTACCTTGATGAAAATGCTTTCTTGTCATGCACAATAGGTGAACACACAGTTCCAGTAAGTTCACAATGGCAGTATTACAAGGTCAGCTCCGAGGTTTCGCCTGGCTCAGCAAAGACCTGCAGGGCTGCAGGGCGTTCTGCTCAGCTGACGGGGCTCTTTGCTTGTTCACCGTGCTCTTTCTCGAAGGGGCCCCTGTGACAGAGCCATTCAGGAGCTCTGGCCATAAATGACCGAGGTGAGCGGCACATTAAGCACTGCATTCTCAAAAAGAAATTAGCATCAACTTTGGAGAGCAGCCAAAATGCCAGGAACAAAAGGTGAGAAACATTTAACAAAAATGAAAAATAAAAACAATAAATGCATTTGCTGAATATTAGACTTACATAATAAAAACTAAAACTGATATAATTAAAAAACAAAGCCTTTAGGTGTTTAATGAACCTGTTTATGTGAGTCTTATTATTCCACTATGTTCAGGTAATAAATCGGACAAGAAATCAGCTACCAAGGTAGGACAAAAACAACTTTATTAATACTTTTTTGACCATTTTTCTTAATTTGACCTTGACTAATATTACTTTCATCTCACAGCAACCTCAGAGTCCTAAAGAGCAACCGAAGAAAGGTGATCAGAAAGGAGATGATAGCAAGAAGCAAGGAGGTAAGCATTTACAACCTCAATTTACCAAGAACTTGGAACATTGTGTAAATGCAAAAAAATAAAATAAAAAAAAACTGAATGCACATCTTATAAACCCAGATTTTAATCACAATAGAATTTATTTAATAAAATAAAATTATGTCATAAAAAATATCAATGTAATCTCAAAATTATGGAAGTCACACAGGAGCAACAAAGGCTCTTAAGGTCAGTAACTTTAATAAGAAACAGTTGGAGGAGCATTAATAAATATAAAGTAAAGTATAAATATATAAAGTAAAGTATAAATATATATAAAGTACATATAGGTTTTAGAACATTATGCTCCTATCAACATGTCTTTGTTTCAGGGAGGAACTTGCAGATTTCAGCAAGACAATGCTAAACTGTGTAATAGAACCATTACAACAACATGGACTCTTAGTAGAAAAGTCCAGATGCTGAACTGGCCAGATCTCTTACTGCATTATCAAAAAAATAAATAAATCAGGCAAAAACCAAGGAACATCTAGAACCAGACAAAAACAGAACTCTGTCCTCCAAAACCTGTATATCACAAGATTAAAATTACATTTGTTCTTTAAAATGCTTCTTAGTTTAAACATTTGACATGTTTACAATGTTCAACTGTGGATAAGGTGGATTTATTAAATTTGCAAATATTTGCATTGCTTTTTAATTTTGCACACCTTGAATTTTTTTTATTATTTATGGAAGTGTCTGCATTCCATGCTTAACAAGCGTGCTAGTGGTTTGTCCCCAGAGAAGATATCTGTCTGCTTTCTTCCCTCGCAGGACAGCCGAAGGGAGAGAAGCAGTAATTTCCAGGCATTCGTGAAGATGGCTTTGGAGACGCTGCTGGGGTCCTGCCGCCGTAAACACGGGGGTCCTCGGGGAAGACAGGGCTGAGCCTCCCTCCCCTCTGCACTTTATTGCGCCCCCCCACCCCAGATGGGGGCTGCTGTGTGGCCCTGCGACACAACATCTGCTCGCCTCTCACAGGAGCAGAAACCTGATCTTCATTCATCAGCAGCTGTTGTAACTGTGACCCGCTCAACCGTTTTTATCCAACTCTTCCTTTCTGGAAATTAAGAAAATATTTATTTCAAAGAAAAAAAATGTTTTTGCAACTTGCCCCAGAAACCCACCTTTACTGACCATAAGATAGTGTAATTTTTTTTTGTAAATAATGAATGAAATAAAAGCAATCTATTAATTACAGCAGTCTGTATGTATGGTGCCTTGCAAAAGTATTCACACCCCTTAAACCTTTCGACATTTTGTTACGTTACATCAGGGCTATTCAACTAAATTGCTCCGCGGGGCCCCAGTTACTGCAGGCCAACAGCTCAGGGGTCAAACATCCAGCAATTAAAGTCATTATGTAAATAAACCAAGTATTACAAAGTCTGTTAGCTTACAGAACCTTATATAATAAAAGTAGTGATAATAAAACAGTATCATAAACAAAACTAAACACATTATGCCTCCTATTTAACACAAATATTATTTTCACATCTCTGACTTGCCAAATTGTAGTTTTAACTGTCTTGAGTGTGCATAGAATTTTTTTTTTTTTTTTTACCAGCTTCTAGCCAAGATTCTGACGTTTCTGTAGACACCAAACATGTCTAACTTAAAGAGCTTATAGTAAATAAAGTAGAAAATTGGGCTAAAGAGATGAAAGAACCAGTTGTCGAGCCAAACTTTGGTCAATCGTGAGCCGGATGTGTCCCGCGAGCCGCCTGTTGAATAGCCCTGTGTTACAACCACAAAACATATTTTACTGGGAACTTATGTGATTAACCAACTCAAGCACATTGATAGTCAAGTGAAAGCAAAATTATACATGGGTTTCAAAATTTCAAGCAAATAAAAATCCGAAAAGCACTTCTGTCAGAGACCCGTAAAATCCACTGTAGCCTTCAAAAGTCAACTCAACAGTAAAGTTTATAATTTAATCACAGCATAAATCCAGATGTTCTGTGAAGGCCTCAGAGGTTTGTTACAAAACATTAATGATCAAACAGTATCATAAAGACCAAGGGAAAACAACACACAGGTCAGGGACAAGACTGAGACATTTACAGCAGAGTTAGGTTCTAAAATATCTCAAGCTTAGAAAATCTCATGGAGCTCTGTACAATTTGTCATTCAAAAGACGAACAGTAAACCTCACCAAGACATAACCTAAACTGATCAGGGAAGGAGAAAAATAATTCAAGAAGCAGCCAAAATACCCCATGGTAATGGAGGAACTGCACTCCCACTCAGGTGGGACAGTCTGTAGACAGGACAAGCATTAGTCGTGCACTCCACAAATCTGGCTTTTATGGAGATGATAGCTAAACTAGAAGTCTTGTTTACAGTTTTACATGGACTTAGTGAACATGTGGAAGAAGCTGCTGTGCTTAGACCAGATCAAAGCAGAACTTTTTGGCCTAAAATTGTAAAACTAACCATACATCACCCTGAACGCACCATCCATGCAGTGAAACATGGGGGTGGCAGCGTCATGCTGTGGGGATACTTTTCTTCAGCAGAGAAGCAGGTCAGAGTTGAAGGTAATATAGATGGAGCTAAAAAATATAAAATTAAATGAAAAAAAGGCCATTTCTGGACGAAATCCTGTTACAGACTCTACCTACGTAGATAATATTTATCTGGTCCAGTTCTGGCTCGTGCACCAACACTCAGCCCAGATACCACAAAGAATGACGGTCCTTTGGTGGCCCAGATAAGGTTTGATAGAGGTGGACCATAAAAAAACCCCATCTAGGGCCAACTGTGGCATGCCATCTTAAAAACAGTGCCATCATTGCCAGATCTGGCCCACATATGGTTGAAAAACCACAGCCGTTAGCCAGCAGTGTTAGCTTGCTCTGGCCCACACCCGTCTGCTATGTGGCTATTTGAGACTGAGGCCAAGGGTCACCTGCCAGCAGGACAAAACATCCAACCAGAGCTAAAATAAAATGGGTTTGAAGCTTATTCATGTTAGAAAGGCTCAGTCAAAGATTCTGTGTCAAGACTTGAAAAATTGCTGATCAGATGCTCTTTGTCCAAACTGACTGAGCAGCAGCTGCTTTGGAAAGTATGGACAAAAATTTCAGTTTCTACATGGGCAAAATGGTTAGAAACACACCCTGAAAGACTCGCAGCTGTAATTTTATCCAAAAGTGGTTCTACAAAGTATTGACTCGGGGAGACTGAGTACAAATTGATGCCACATTTTGCAGATTTTTTTTTGGTAAAACATTTTCAAAACCATAGATGATGGACCCTCCATTTCACAATAATGCACTACTTTGTGTTGCTCCATCACATAAACCCTCAGTAAAATACTGTAAAGAAGATGGTAAATAAAACAGGAAGGCTGTGTCGTGGTGAGGTTTCATGCAAAATTGACTATTTTTAGCTTTATACCATGTTATTTCATTCCCTCATCATAAACATGCCCAGAGTGTTGCTTTGACTCGTTCATGCATGTTTGAGAAATCCTTGGATCTCCTGTGGTAGCCATGTGGAGCTGCCTGAACGCTTACTGGTACAAAGCTCCGCCTATTTACACAAAGCTCCTCCCTGGAGCTCGGTCTGCAGTCGAGCTCCCGCCCCACACAGCACCCCTCCCCGGAAGCATTGCTGTGAAGACGTACTGAAGTGGGAGTGTCTGAAATGGTAAGAGGTTCTCAAAGAGACAGAGGTCAATTTCAAGGCTATGATATATGTGTTGCCATACCAAACATAAAGTAACATAGCTGATTGTGGTATAGAATTAAACTATGTGCCTGGAAAAAACATACCCAAACAAACAAAGACAACACTTCTGGTTTCATGTAAAATTTTTATAAAAATATCACAGGTGTGCCTTCACATTTACAGGAACCAAACATCAAACCAAAAGTAAATATCAGAGAAAAAAATATTTTTTTACAGTATTTGCTGTGGACGTCTGCAGTTACTGAGCTGTAACCAAACGTCACAGCGCCTGCGTCAAGAAGCAGATTGTTTTCACATTTTGATTTTCACATTTTCTGATGCACTTACACAAAAACTTTCATTAGTTATAATCACACATGTTAATCCTTAAAAACAGCTGTTAGGAGAAAGAGTCTAAATAGTCTACTGTTCATATTAAAATCTCTGTACAAAATTGAATTGGAGTTTTATTATTTTTAAACTATGCAGTAATACATTTTAAATACCCTGACTTTAACTTTTATTTTAGGCTGAGGAGAGTTAAATACAAATAATAAATTAGTTAGCTTTATAGAAATAATAATGTAACACAATAAAATTCAAACACTATAAGGATACTTCCACTACAAAACCTTATTCATGGACTTTATAATTAATTTGAAGTAGATTGTATATAAAGTTCACAAAAAGGAGGAAACTACTACTGTTAACAGTAAAACCATAACCAGTGCTGTCGTCACACAAATTAAAACAATTCACAAGAGTTTTAATGAGTCTCATAATTTGTTATATAATGTATTTCTTATTGCCAGCAAATCTGAAGAGACCAAAACTAACGATAATCCTACAAAACAATCTTTGTCATAAAGATTTAAAATTGAAAATGCACCAAGCACAAACAGAATGTGATCACAATCTAAGAATATGACTCACTGCTGGTTTCAGGACATTTTCTGAAAATATTTTCAAAATTAAAGCATGAGGCCAGTGTTCTATTTGAATATTATTCAGATCCCAACACAAACTTACAATAACATTTTTTTCCTTATGTTTCACATATTTGTCATCCACCACTGCAGGTTTTGATTGTGCTTTCTAACAGATCGACAACCAAAAAAGTTTGGGTTTAAGGTTTAAGTATACTGTAAACAGAAAGAAATCAGAGAGACCTGAGAAGTTACATAACTTCTGAAGACATTTAGATGGGCACCAATCCATTTACTGTCTGAAACTAACATCCATCATTTCTTCTATAAAGTCCAATTATTACCAATAAACCAAGTAAAATAATAGTAAAGTTGCCAGTGGCTCATAGGGGTCACCATGCGGAGCAAAAATTAGGCGTCAAATTGTCACATTGCAAAAACTACAAGTTTAATTTATAAATACCCTGTACTCTGAGTAATCCTCATGTATGTCCTTTTAATGTCTACAGTAGCTGCGTTTCCATTGCAAATGTGCGCAAAACTTTGTCAATTTTCTGTTAATGTCGAAAAAACAGTTTTGCAATTGCGGTGTTTCCTTTAAGTAAAAAATGCTATTAAAGTCACGCATGAATACGCTTGTTCTCGCAATAAGTCATTACAAACATGGCGGCAATGGATGTAAACAATCATGCATATTGCTACCACGACACTAGAGCTCATCAGCCATCAGAGGAGACGGCGGCCTCTTATCGAGGCTTTCGAGAGACAAGCCCCTTATACTTCGGAGCAGCTACGTATGCTGCGTTTTTGGGAAATTGTAGTTGGTGAGTTTACTACTTAGGTGATTGATTTTACTACTACTTCCTGTTGTCTTCTTCTCTCCGTCGTCTTTTCACCAGTAGAAACAGCCGGTTCTGGATCACGTGACTCCTGTGTTGCGAAAAAAGTGTTTCCATTGCAGTTTTGCGAATAACACAGATTTCGATACGGCCGAAAAATCACCTCATCCTAGCGCAAAACCATTTTGTCGAAAGACGTAAGTCTTTTCGAAATTGACGTGTTTCCATTGAGCAAATTTATTTTCGAAATTCTAATTTGCGCATTTTCATGGTCAATGGAAACACAGCTAGTGTTTCAATTAGGAGATATAAGCATATATAGACATATAGTCATTTAAATGACTCCTGACTCATAATGTGCTGTGTATCATCATCAATGCATGTTCCCATACAATGATGAAATCTGTGCTCTGCATTTGACCCATAACAAGAGACACAACCAGGTAGAGCAGCGGGCAGCTAGGTGAGCAGCTGGAGATTAGGTGTCTTGCTCAAGGACACAACAAAAACCTGGGACTTTCTGGTCCCAAGTCAGCTGCCTTACCACTGCACCACCGATATGGGAATTAATGACATTTGCGCACTCGGATTTGAGAAAAAAAGATATGTTCCTACAGCTGTAAAAACATTGGGTCAAAGAAGACAGGAAAGCCTACATTTTGATGTTTAAACTGTAAAAATTGTAAAGACTGAGCTAACAGAATTTGTCTAAAAAGATTATGTAAAGTTTAAAAGTTGATCTTGTCTTGCTTTTACCAAAATCTCATTTTTGTTTATGTAGGGTTATTTTACTGAAATTTTCTCTACACTAAAAGATGAACTGCTGCCAAAGTTCAAGCTGCACATTCTGATGTATCTAAAGCTTCGTGAGGAATAGTGAAAAAAATCTGTGACAAAAACTGAGGAATAACAGCAGAACAGTAATAAAAGTATTTTTAATGCTTAACCACTGGCATCTTGTTTGGAGGTTTTTCAGACAGCAACATAAATTGAATAAAATTGCATTTATTCTTCCTTCCTCTTGTTCCACTTATCTATCCGTCACGCTGGTTTTTGATTAAGCTCTCTGACAGAATGACAAACAGGCAGCCGAGGTGAAACGGTGCGGCTTTAAAGGCTGAACGTTGCGGACAGGCCGACAAAACTAGAGAGCGTTCAGAAACATAATGACATAATTGATTTTGGTCATTTAACTGGATTTGCTGACTATAAGAAGAAGCACAAAAAGTCATCAGCTTTATCTCTCCAGCAGAAGTGGGACTGCAAAGCAATCGAGCTGAGAGGGTATCACATCTGGAGGACATCTGCCTCGAGTGTGCACAGAGGAGCAGCCGATCTGCGCTGTGCTGATAGCTATTGATTAGGAGCCTTGGTGAGACGGTGGTAACTGCTGTCGCAGCGGGGGGGTGGGGGGGTTCAACAACTGTAGCTCAGATAAAGAAAAAGATGTGATGTGGTGAAAGAAAAGAAAAAAAGTCGCCACAGGGTTTTCTCTTAGTGGGTATAAAAAACGAGTCCCCAGCAGGTTAGCGTTCCACATTACCATGCCAACATCCAGGGCCGACCTGAGCGCTCAGTTGGTTTATTGTTATAATATGAAGGTGGATTTTTGTTCTCTTCGGTTCAACGCAGGATAAAGTCACAGTGCAGAAGAGGATAATGGGCTTCTCGTTATTGCTCCCTTCACTTCCTCTGGTTTTATTAGAGAATGAGGCGGTACAGTACCCAGCATCCAAACGTGACCCAGTGGCTAGTCCAGCTCAGATCTGACCACTTCTGAATGGTGTGGTGGGTGACGTCATCCTGCAGGGGAGACAATGTAACTCAGATATCTAGCAGAACGATCCACAGATTTGTTGCAATAAAATGTTTTGTGTCAGACATGTAAAACCGTGGCACCAACGTTTTAGATTTTCTGAACATATCACGCCTCTGTTACACACAGACACCATATTTGTTGTTTAAACAAGTGTTTGTGTCTCCATCTCCAGGCTGAGGAGGCAACAGGTCTAGGATAAAAGAAAAACAGACATATTTCTCCCAAGCGACACTTTCCAGCTCAACCTGAGGGACCCTTGAGGCATTTCCAGGCCAGAGAGGATACATAATCCCTCCGGTTAGTCCTGGGTCTTCCCCGAGGCTTCGTACCAGTGGGACGTGACTGCAACACATCTAAAGGGAGGCATCCTAATCAGATGAACCACCTCAACTGACTCCTGTCGATGTGGAGGAGCAGCAGCTCTACTCCAAGCTCCCTCAAGGATGGAGTTTCTCATCGTATCTCTAAGGCTGAGCCACCCTACAAAGGAAGCTCATTTCGGCTGCTCGTGAAGAAGACACCCGCCTCCACTTGGTGCAAAGACTCCACCCCAACTCGGAGGGGGCATTCCACCCTTTTCTGGTGAGAACCATGGTCTCAGACTCTCATCCCAGCTGCTTCACACTCAACTGTGAAATGCCCCAGTGCCCGCTGAAGGTCTTGGCCTGAACACGCCAACAGAACCACATCGTCCACATACAGCAGAGACGAGAAGCTGTGGTTCCCAGACCAGACTGAGGGTGAGGCACTTTCAAATGTTTGTGTGTTCTTATCAAATTTCAAGAAACTCAGACTATGGAAATGATTAAAAGCTACTCTGTAAGGCTGTAATCCTTAAACAAACATGCAAAAATAGAAAAAGTGTAGAATCTCAGGGAAGATGTTTATGTGGAAATATATGATTAAATCCGCTGATAAATAAAAAAGAAATATTGAGTAAAACTAGTGAAGAATAAACACTGAGGATCAAGCAGGGTTGTGGCTCAAAATTGAAACATAAGAAGTTTTGCAAAACTTTAATGTCTCATGTTTAACTTTGAACATTTCAGTTCCATGGATGTCATCATTGTGGATCCATTTTCAGTCCCTTCAGCTGTTTTTGTAGATAAATAAGCACATGGTTGTTGGATTTTGACCAAACAATTTGCTTATATGATTTACCAATATCAGTTTTTTTTTAATCTGTCAGAAAAAAGTTTTGACATGTAACTGATTACATTTATTTGTTCATATTTTTGTTGATGGTTGAACCTAAAGCAAACAGTGCTGTAAATGGTTAAAGTACAACCAGAGTTTGATATTCAAAAACAAACAAACAAAACTGAACCAACAACCTGGAAGATAAAACAATTGTGTGTTTTCCTGAACCATTTTACAAAAATTTTGCACTAACTTTGATGATAACCCTGCTTTTAAAGGAACATTAGTCTTGTTTCACTGACGGTGTGTAATTATATAAAACATGACATGAACCAGCAGCTTTTCCAGCTTCAAGAACTAATTCAGGGTTTAGCAGGAAAAAAAACACTCTTTGAAATCTTTAAGGAAATCTGTTTGGTCACTCCGGGTCAAACAGATAATTTTAGTTTTTATCTCCCATTCAGCTCAACCCACTATTCAGAAACAACCTTCAGCACCGTTGCAACAATGAAAACTATAGGCCAGCAGAACAGCTGTGGTGTTACAAACATCACATCTGACAGCTCATCCTCAGCCCAAACATGAAGGCTCATCTGTTTTTATGGGAGAAAAATGAGACAAACCATTCTGCAGAGGAGAGCCAATAAAGTCTGGAATTTTTTATTCTGCCGGGCTGTGATTGCGTAAGAGTGACGATGAGGAAGGTGGGACAAATAAACCTTTTCTTTCAATAATAAAACTGGGACAGTTTGATCATAAATTTACATGAAGACACAATTTATGAGTTTTAAGTCAGAAAAACAAAACAAAACAAAAAACAAAGAGGGAATTCCTTCTAGCAAAATCTGAAGGTTTAGCAAATCTTTCATGTGTGCCACCCACGCTCTACTGCTCATCCCACAAATGCATCTTCCTTACAAATGTGGCACCATTTAAGAGGAAAATAAACAGGCTTTCCAGTGGTATAAGATTCATTGCCAAAAAGCATTGTTACAACAAAGGAACAATCTACCAAACAAACATTTCCTAACTATTTGTTCTACATTTATAATCAGTTTTCTGTATGAAGTCGTTCATCTTACCTCGTCCTCCTCCATGTAGTCTATGCTGGAGTTGAACACAGAGCCCAGGTACATCAGGTGAAGTATTGCCAAAGCACTAAAGGTTATGTTAATTAAGTACACCCATAGTTTCTGCAGATAAACATAAAATAGATAGGTTTACACAATCCACATGAGATTCATCATTTTAAAGAACATGTCTGCTTATAAATAGAAAAATTGCCCTCAAAATATTTGCAACATTATAAAGAAATACATAAATCAGCATCAGTTTATTAGTCTAAATTCCAATCAGAACCATAATACTCTGTACTTCGTCATGCAGGTTTTTTTCTTCACATAAATTATTTCCACTCCCTGCTGTTGAAATATGTGCAACTAATCTAAAAGAAATAAAAACTGCCAGGCATTTGTTTCTATAAATTCCCCAAATATAAGACCCAGCAGTCCAGATAAGGTGGATGTATTGTACTTGCAGCAGAATTGAAAACAGAATAAACTGATTCTTTAATAATACAGTCGGTGTAGAGTCTCTTATTTCCCATTGTGACACTCACCCAGTCTGTTGCTAGTTTTATTCTAAATAGTAATAAAAAATGAATCCACCTCCTGCTGTGAAAGGAAATGCCAGCAATTAACTGTACAGATAAAATGGTTAAAATACAAAATAATACCTGTGAGAAACAGCGCTGGTGGTCAGGAGGCACATTTTCTTTACATACTTAGAATTACATAAGAGCAGAACTGATCCATCGAGCTACTGAAGCACCCAATAATGTTAGACTTTGTGCTGCGTAAAAATAGGTTCAATGTGTATTAAAAAATAAAACATACCTTGTGAAAAATAAAAACAATGTAGAATATATTGTACAGCAGTGGTGAAAATACGGTGATATTTTAAATAAATCTAAGAACCCTGGCATAAAGTGATCTCAGTTTAAAACTCTGCTTTCCTTCAAGGAGTGCTAGGCCTTTAATTTCAATTTACGATATTTATTTTGTTGTTGAATAAACAAACAATATAATCAAAAGCACTAAGTCTGCATTAACTATTAATTATAATTATTACCTTTTTGTTTTGGTGACTGCAGTTCGGTGGACATTTCCTTGACAGCACGCAGGCGTTAAAAATGGTGGCAAGCCTCTTCCGCAAAACTGAAAGAAAGAAAACCAGACCGAAGCATTCGAATGAAACGAGCGGAGGAGCTTCTTTCCGACCATAATAATAAAATTAAAAGCACTGCAGTGAACAGAAACGGTGTGTCACGGAGGGTGCAATTAACCATTACTGCAGAGCTAAGCACTTCCTCTAAATGGAAAGATTCTAATGTGGAAAAAGAGACAAAAAAACAAAACAAACTTATACCGTGCTCAATGTATGTGATGAAGGCCAGAGACATCAGCACTGCCCCCAGATGGAAACTCAAACCCTGAAGTGGACAAAAGCTCAAATCAAAACAAAGCACTTGTTGACACAAGTTCAAATCAAGAGGAGAGCGCACAGAACGCTCACATGCAGGAGGGCGCTGGCTGCGTACGTCGCCATCAGGGCAGTGAACGTCCCGAATTTGAGCGCGCTCTTAAAGACATCTGTAGGATGAGAGCACCGGCTTAGTAAATGGAGAACTGCAGCCTTTGATTGTGGCTGTTAAGCAGTGAAACTCACAGGTGTGCAGAAAGCGAGACATGGGCAGGTTCCACGATGTTACCACCTCCACCATGGACCGAGGAAACTCGATACTGAGTGGCTTTGACACACTCATATCCCTACGGAACAAGAGGTGAAAGGCAGCGTTTAGGAAATGTGAAAAACAAAACAAGGAAGCTTCATTATGTTTAAAAGGTGCACCTGCAGCTCTGACCATTTTAAGTTGTCTTTCTCCTCTGTGAATCCTGCCCCGGCGAGCGTAGTGGTAGCCTCGCTCAAGTAACCAACAAAGTAGTTACTGAAGTGAAAGGACATGGTGCTCTCGTACGCCAGCAGCCACCTAAACGCAGGAGCATCAGAACAGCAAGAGACAAACGGCTGGTAGGGTTCCATTTCAGCTACATGTAGAGATCATAGCGCGAGACTGTGAGACGTACTTTGCCGGTGAGCCTCTGAGACGCGACGGGTTAAAGAGAGCGACATTAGTGATCCGCGACATTTACACAAACCTTCCACCGACTTGCCTTTTGATTTACGTCTCACCACGTTTTTCAAGGAGGTGAAATGGTAAATGAGAGGTTGAGAAACATGTCCTGGAACACATAGCTGCACAGAGAGGGGGTTGGGGGGGGGGGACGATGCATGCAGGTGAAGCTTTTTGCTCACATGGTGGACAGAGAACGAGCGAAAAATGAAGTCGGCGTCAGGGGCATTCTGGACAATTATGGACAATTACTTACTTGATTTTCCTCCTCTTTTTGCTATAAATGAAACGGACAGCAGAAGCATTATCTTAATAAGGACTCCGACGGGAACTAATTTGTATTTCTGTATTCCGCTCACCTTCGCAGTAGCTTGTCTCCATAAATGGGTATGAAATAAGGGAAGAGGTAGGGTGCCACGCAGTTGGAAATGACAAGGCAGACCTGGCTCTTCACCCAGCTAACAGACACTTTGAAAAGCCACGCTAAACTCTGAGGAGGAACAGATAAATACATTTAAAAGAAAACTCTCCGGGCCTATTCATTGGTTTACCAAACCGTCGCAATAAGAAACAAGGACAACCTGTAAGGTCCCTCCCAAGATCTCAGGATAAAATGTTCAAACAACTGTCTTTTCATTCACTTACCACCTTACGCCCTTCTAAGGCTTCTTTGTAGCTGTTGAAGCTGATCCAGGGCCCAAAGATGACCGTGCCCACAAAGTAAATGTAGCCCATGAACTCAATGGGTGAGGGGACATTCGCTACAACACCCCTGTCCAAATCAAAGGCCAGAGAGATGGCTTTCATGGCAACCACCATTTGTGAACCTGGACGACAGAGGTTATAAGCTATGGTTAAAATAATTCAAGATATATTGACATGAAGTTTCGTGTATGTATAATATGGTGAGTTATATTCCACCTCTCATCTTGTGCCAATTGGTGGTATCCATCATATGCAGCTCCCTGATAAAAACAGAGAAAAATATTTAAACTCCAAATTCCTCTCAGTCTAAATTCCATTGCCAGCTGTTTAACATTGACATCAAAAACATCAAACATTGGCTATCTCAAAATTTCCTCTACTCAAATAATGATAAAACTGAATGGATTCTGTTTGATGCATCCAGTAAATCCTCTAAACATCCCTAACATCTCTCACAGTCTAGGTATTTCACTCCCTCACTTCAACCAGGTGGTAAAAAATCTAGGCGTGAAACTTAACTGCGACTTGAAGCTTGATAAACAGATTGATTCTGTTGTTAAAACAAGCTTCTTTCAGCTCCGTCTGCTTTCTAAGGTGAAGACACTGCTTAGCCGTAGTGATCTGGAGAAGGCCATCCATGCCTTTGTGAGCTCTAGGCTCGATTATTGCTACGCTTTATATGTCGGAATTAATCAGTCTTTCATCTCTCGCTTACAGCTTGTACAAAACTCTGCAGCTCATTTTTTAACTAACACATGTAAATATGAACACATCACTCCTGTCCTTTCTTCTTTGCACTGGCTCCCGGTTCAGTTTAGAATACAAGCTGTTGTTATTTGTTTTTAAAGCCTTGAATGGCCTTGCACCACCCTACATTTCTGATCTCTTGAAAATCCACCAACCTAGCAGAGCTTTGTGGTCTGCCAGTCAACATCTGCTCGAGGTGCCTCGCTCTAAGAGCAAGAAATGGGGGGACCGGTCCTTTTCTGTTGCTGGCCCAATAGTCTTCCCTATGAGTAGCGTGCCTCTCTGACCTGTTCTTGTTCAAAGCTGAACTTAAGACCTACTTATTCAAAAAGGCATTTGATGCTTAATTTTTAGCATCTTATATATATATATATTTTTTTACTTTCTTTTATTGTAATTTGTGTTTGTAACTTGTACTGATTTATTATGACCTGTTTGCATTTGTTTTACCTTGTAAAGCACTTTGGTCGATGCAAGGCTTTGTTGGAAGGTGCTATAAAGTTTGTTATTATTATTATTATTATTTACATTTTTATTGCATAGTACATATAGGCACTAGGGTTGGGCATAATCGTATCGTGTGCAATGAATCGTCGGAAAAACATTAATCAATTATTTTTTGGCACTTGACGATTAATGCCACCAGGCATTGCTCCTCTCTGCTTCAAATATGACAAATATTTAAAAAAAGTTCTGTAATTGATTTATTTATCAACACAATTTAAAATTTGATGTATAGCCTGAAGTCTGTAATTCTGACACAGTTTGGAACAGATTTTTACGAAGATCAAATCTTTCCCACTAAATTAGTCATTAGACTAGGACAAGGAGTGTCCAGGGACTCCAGGAGATTAATCATCAAATTAATCGTTATCGGCCAAATACCACAATTAATCGTGATTATTTTTTTTTGCCAATATTGCCCAACCCTAATAGGCACTACAACACAGACTCCGAGAGTGTTTGTCAAACACCTGCTAGGTATTCAGTGCTGGATATGCCAGGTATCAAGAAATAACTCTCTTACCCCAGGAGCAGGTAGATGAGCACAGTTATAGAGAGAAAGGTGCCTCGGATGGTAGAGTGACGGCACAGAAAGAGGAAGAGGTAGCACAGAAGACTGAGAAGAACCACCCAGATCATGTGGAGCTCAAAGAACAGGTAGAGAGTGTAGAAACCTCCAACCACCGTGCTCATGTGTTTGACAAAGGATGGAAGGCCTTTTGAAGCAAGATTTAAGAGACAAAGCACAGTGATGGTTTATTTAGGTCAAGTGAAATGCACTTTAAAAAAATACTGAACTCCTACCCAACATCCAGAGCAGTCGACACAGCAGACAGATAACCAGCAGCTGCCAGAACTGCTCCAGGCCCTGCTGGGCTGTGGGCAGCAGGCAACCATGAGCAAGCTCCTGGAAAAACTTCTGTCGGCTGAACACCCCCATCCCTGGACTGAGAGAGCACAAATAAGGTAAACACCTACCAATGGCAGTACATAGCTATACACAGGCTTCATATATGCAAATAAATGTGCAAAAATACACTATTCAAACTTCAAGTTCCCAGCATGCAAAGCAACTCACTGCAAAAATATGTGTACCACACGAGTTTACTCTCTGAAATTAACAATAATTTATTATTTTTGCACCAATTTAAAAGTAGATCAGTACAAAAATGAATGAATGAGTCAGAATAAAACAGCCTATAAGAGAATAAATGACAGCAACAGCTCAATAAGTTTAAAAATTAGGTTTTGACATACATGTATTCATTGATTTGAATTAGGATGCTTTTCACTATGTTGTCCGCAATGCAGTGGACCAATCATGGAGGTGAGTTGACTCACAGCTGAATTAAACAGCTGCATCACTAGCACGCTGATAAATATCTTCACTGTGCTCAGAGCTCTGCTTTGACTTGTTAGTAAAGAAACGCACCATAAATACACGAAGGCTGGGGGTTTGCTAACCTCGCTTTCACTGAACCCAGTGGTATTTACAGCCTTAGTTGCTTTACACGTAACTGAGGATAGCCCCCCCTGGTAGCCCCCCCTTTCCCTGCGCGTCACCTGGCTGGACACCCGGACCTGTCAGTTTATTTTCCCGAGAGAAACCTACCCTTTCCACGCAGCAGCAGAAAGTCCTGTCTCGTCTCTTTGTTCGGCTTCTTTTACACTCGGTCCAGGAGATACATATCTAGAAGAGCCCCATTGTCACAGCATCAGCACCACTAGCTTATCATCTAACGAAGGCACGCGAGAGTGGTCAACCAATCTGAAGCGTAGCTCCGTGAACGCTGGCCAATCACAGCGGGGAGTGCTTAGAAGTGACAGCTGAAACGTCCAATCAGATTTGTTGCCCGCCTCTGTGGACGCATCTTAACCAATCGGACGCGTACAACGTGCAGCTGGTGTGTAGATGTGCTTCTTCAGGAAGAGGGAATAATAATAATAATAATAATAATAATAATAATAATAATAATAATAATAATAATAATAATAATAATAATAATAAT
>JAUBOC010000181.1:5847026-5857760 GCA_032275365.1 Anablepsoides cearensis | reverse complement strand
ATGTCACTTCCTGTTTCACTTTGGCTGAGCCAAGTTCAAAAGAAAATATGCCAGTTATGTGACAAAATGGGTAAAATCGTATGCATTATTCCAACTTTCTTAAATATAAAGATGTTTTCTTTGACTTTTTGTATTTGAAGAATATGCATGTCACAGGCCCGTTAAAAGCTACATTTTGATACCTGGATCAATCTGATATCACAAGCTTATTCAGAGATTTGACTTAATTTGTCATGTTGGTTACAATAATACATTACCTGTTTGGTTTGAATCCCTATTTTATGTAAATTTATTGAGTAATTTCGATGTCAATATAAAGAGGATACATCAAATAGTATTTGTATATTAAGATTTCCCAGCTGGAAAGAAACAAAAACATTATCATCTCACAGGGAAAAATTCTAAATTTTAAGACATTTTTCATCAAAATCAAGATTTTTGTTGCTACTGCTTAAAAAAATGCTTAAAATTTTTTTTAGGATTATATTTCAGATAATTCATTCAAATGATAAATTGATGAGGCATTTATTCATAATATTTTGACAAAATGCAATTTCTACACTTGTTTAAATCAAAACATGTTTCTCCACATTCCATCCCATTTTTGGACTTAATCCTCGTTTCGATGTGATGGGTCACAAATGTTTCTGTGTTTAAATGTTGAGCTGGGAACCAAATTTTACATCACATATTTTATATATCTTTTACTGCATATATTCAAATATATAACCTTGTTATAAATTTTACAGTAGTCATACAAACCGGGGCTTTATTACGTGTAGTGTTTACAATATACTAATTTCTCTAAAGATATTTACAGGATATAGATATAGATTTCACACCTGCTTCCAAAAGGGATTGCATCATCACAATCAAATATCTGGTTATATGGAGCAATGTCACGAGGAGAGACAAATGTTGGGACACACAAAGAGGAAGCTTTACAAACACGTTTTACTGACTCAGACCACATGGATATGAATGGCTGATCGTCTCGGACGGCTGCATTTTTATTGCTCAGTATCTCGGTGAGGTAAAAAAAAACTCTTTGACGCCTTCCAGCAGGTTAATGGTGGACGGCCTGAATGGAGCTGATAGGTGAGCGACGACACAGAGCAAAAAACCCGGTGAGAACGGCTGCGGTGCTTGTTGGGAGGGAAAGATGCCACTTTACAAACAGAAATGTAATTCAACATCAGCCAGAGATCAGCTGCAAAAAGGCACAAAGAATAAGAGTTTTACTGGAGGTTTTAAAGTGACTCTGAGAAAATGTTGCAGAAAAACAAGCCCGACCGACTCATAATCATTTAGCTGCTGCGTGTTTTATTTCCCCAATTAAAAAGGTCAAGAGACGGCGCTAATTCTTCTTCTTCTTCTTCTTCACCTGCGCTCCTCTAAAAGCAGCCTCTGCTTGGTGGGGGTGAGCCAGGGGCCCGGCTGCACCCTGCGGGCCGCAGACAGGCCTGAAACAGTGGCGGCAGAAACGCTGCTGCCTGATTGGCTGCCTTCAGACTCTGACTCGTTGTCCACCAGCTGCTCGGCGGACAGCGAGGAGGCGAGGAAGGAGAAGGGCTTCCTGTGTGACGCTGGATCTGCCAGAGCAGCGCTTGGTAGAGGATTCTCAAAGCTCACAGAGCGTGTGTTGTGGTTTACTACTTCATCATCATCATCATCATCATCATCATGTAGCGGCGTGATGTCGCTCTGAAAGTCCTCCCGCTCCCTGTCCCTCTTCAGTTCCCTGTACCTCCTGGCCACGCCCCAGTTCTCCTCAGACTCCGCCTCCCAGTTCTCTTTGGGCCTGGGAAGCCTTCGGGTTTGGTTTGGGATCGGAAGGAAAATATCATCCTCGCTTTCCTCAAACAGGACTCTTCCTCGCCTCTCTTCTAACCTCCTATCCACCCTTTCCTCAACGGCCCGCGCCCTCTGCTCTTCTTCAAACTCCTCACTCTCTACCATCCGGCTCCTGCTTCTCCTCTCTGCATTTCTGCTCCTCCCTCTCTCCTCATATCCTCTCCTGCCCCTCACCGTCCCCACCTCCTCCTCCTCCTCATCATATGTCCTGGTAACATCTCTGGGTAAACTCTGAGATCTTATTTTCCTCCTGGCGCCCTGGTCGTCCCGAGACCTGGCTCTCCGCTCAGAAATAGGGTTTTGTAAAACGGAGCGCTCTCCCGCTGAGCTCCGTCGTCTTCTCCTCATCCTCGTCCCCCTCTCGTCCCCTTGCGACCTGCTCCGCCTCCTCTGTGTGGCGGCGCTGGGCCCCCTCCTGATGGTGGAGGTCACTGTAGCCACACTCTGCTTTCTGGGGTTGTACAGGAGGGAGGGGGAGGTGAGTCTGTGCTCAAGGGCTGGACAGACAGGGAGGAAACAGGAAGAGAAAACAGACTCAATAAGCAGGCAAGAAACGGAGAAACCAACACGTCTATTAAAAAACTCTTAGCTCAGAAAATGTATTCTAATGAAGGCATTTGAGGTCAGCTTACTTAAGAACAGCTGCTTTTCTATTTTAGTGCTGAACTTATTAGTGATTCAAAACTTATGCCTTAAAAATGTGCAATTATGCCATTTTACAATTCAAACGATAAGACTGGAGGATTCTGCTTAGAGGTTAGTTTAACGGCAGTGAACATATTTTACATTCCTTTTTTAATTAAAATGATGAACATATAAAGTCAAATACAGGGCAATGTTTTATTTAGTGGTGGACTGGTGGCTGGTTTAAGAGGATGTAGAGAGGCAGAAAATGGGAGAACTAACAGGAACCATTACCAACCGCGTATTCTCTGTCCGTCCAATGACATAGAAGCAAGGCTCGCCCAGTTTGGAGTTGGTCATACAAAGAGACAAACTGGAGAGCTCCACTGAGAGTCCAAGAGAAGAGGGGGAAAGAGAGTTGGACAGAAAAGTTTCAGGGAGGAAGCCAAAAAAGCAACATCACGCAGAGGGGAAATGTGGCATTGCATAATAATACGAGCAAAGAAAAGTGGGATTAAATGAGCCAAAGGATGCGAGAAGTTAGAAAGTGGGAGACACCAGAAGTAGAGAGGAGCGTGAAAAGAAAGTACATTTTGGTTAGACTACATTTAACACAGAGAAGGAAGAGAGAAGATAAAACATGCACTTTCCTAACCCGAGAGTTTTAACAACATGATGCATTCAAACTCATTTGTTCAGTTTTACCATAATCAGGCACGTAGCCGTTTCCTCTCTTGAGGACCAGGTGGATGCGTTGGCCTCCTCTGCGGATCATCTCCACAGCCTGACTGTGGGTCATCCCGGCCGTGCTGTCCCCGTTTATCTCCACCAGCTGATCGCTCACCTGTGGCCACAACATCGCTGTAATCTCTCCCTTTTAATCCCGAACTGTCCAAAAGTCCGTTTACCCACTAAAATAATCTCATCGGGAATCTTTTTGTTACAGTCCTGATGAATACCACAGGATTGTTTTATTTGTCTTAACTTTAATTAAGCTGAACATCTTTACATAAGTATCAACATTAAGCAAACAGGGGTCTCTGCAGTAGATGGGAGGAGTTTCATGGTGTGTGGGCGGAGTTTGTTAAAAACGTGATTGAAGTAATAACAGTAAAATTATCTTGAACATGTAAATATCATTTATTGACTGTCTATAGTCTTAAACAAAACAAGGTTTGAAGTAAAAATCAATATAATATATTTATTGATTTCAAATTTGGTGCGACTAGCACCTTCCTGTCTCCAGTGTTGACTAATATTAATAATATTCAAAATTAGAAATCTTTTTTTAGCTGCTTTCTGGACATTTTGATCAAGTCGAATTGTTACACACACACCCAGCTTCCCAGCGTTTGTCCAACTGAATCATTATGGCTTCTTCAAACCGTTCAAATTCATGGCCTAAGTCCCTTGAAGGACCCGGCCTACCTGGTCTAGGTGGGCCAGGTCCTTGCTAGACCGCGAAGACCTCGAAAAAAGGGGCAGTGAATTTGGACATCTAGCCCTTAGCTTTATTCCCGCCCTTACCCCGGTGTATATCCTGTCTCCTCGCAACCGCGACAAAGCTAAACAGAAACAAAAACAGATTGAGATTAGCAAAATATCAATATATTAGTATTATTAATATCCTAAAACAATAAAATTAGCTTAAAGGAAATATTTGAAGAACTAACGGATCCCTGTAGGTGCACGATATTTGGCCATACCAGCTTGTTTGATTTCTGACAAAAAAATTAAAAACATAATAAACGCATTAACAACACAACTGCTTTCCACTTTAAATTTGTATACCGCCAGATTTTTATTTAAAATTGTATTCTTCCTCCCGCTTTGTCCGCCATCTTGGGGTAGACTGGGCCAAGAAGGATCCATCAGACCCGTCCCTCAAATCTGTTTTTTTTTTTTAACAAACTCCACCCACACACCAAGCACCTCCCACTTATAGTTCTCTCATAAACATGTACACAGAAAATATGGATAAAACAAGGAGGCTCACTTGTATTTTTTTGCTCCGGGAGGCTGGTCCCCCCTTCATCAGTCCCAGGACGTAGAGGCCCATGTTGTACTCACTTCCTCCTCGAAGGCTGAAGCCGAAACCTGAGGGGCCCCGATCCAGATCTACACTGTAGTACCTTGAGTCACGCTGGAGGATGACAGCAAAAAGAGTTCAAATGTTGAGCGATCGTCTTCACTGCAGCTAATATGTGACCCAACACATCAAAACGAGGATTAAGTCTCAAAGTGGTCCAGTGTTTTGAATTGAATTTTGTCACAACATAATGAATAAATGCCTTAGCAATGAATCATTGAATGAACTATCTGAAATATAATTTGAAATAATTTTTGAAGTCTTTTTTTGAGCAGTAGCAACAACAAAAAAAAAAAAAAGATTTTGATATTTTTCTTTTGAACTAGCAAAGTTATTTTTCTTTCCAGCTGGGAAATCTTAATATCCAAATACTGAAGTTTCCTCTTTAAAATAACATAAAAATTCATCATTAGAATAGCCTAAAAATAGGATTCAGACCAAATATTAACATATTATTGTGATTAACAAGACAAATGATGTCATATCACTGGAACCGCTCATGATATCAGGGTGATCCACGTTTCAAAATGTAGCTTTTAAAACCAAGACTCTGAAAAAGCGGTTCGGTCATTTTATGCAAATTTGACTTATGTGATGGGTCACATAGTATAAAACAGAAGTGAATGGCGCAGGAACTTTACATGTACTCACCTTAGGACGTGACCTCTGACCCTTTCTGCCTCTGTGACCGTGGTCATGTTCAGCAGTTTCTGTGAGGTTCGAGGAATCTGAGAGGGACGAGAACCGAGGTCAGGTTTTTAATTCGGCGTCTTGTTGTGTGCTTCGTTGTGTTTGGATGATTACGCTCACAGGTGCTGGGGCGGGGGACAATGGTCAGCCGCAGACTGTTTCCTGCTCGGCGCAGAATCTGAGAGAGCTCCCGGTGGGGCACGGTCCCCACCGGCCTCCCCTCCACGGCCTCCAAACGATCCCCGGCTCGGATCTGCCCGCTCTTTGCTGCCGGGCTGCCCCGCCGGATGGTCACGAAATGATGGGGGAAAAGGGACGCAGCTGAAAACAGGCCAGACTAAAATCACTTTACAGCGGGACTTTAATCACATTCATTTATAGGCAGGAATAATTCTCAACAACACATGTCCCCAAAAAAATAAAAACAAAAAAATCACAAAAATGCTATATTTAAGCTCTGGATTACTGATTTACTTCATAAATTACTTCTTCAAAAAGTTTTTGTTATTGTTACACCTCCCCTTTGTCTCCTTGGAACACCTCTCCTCCTCTTCATACTCCATTTTTCATCCTACCTCGCCTTGCTGACACACCAGTAACACTTTTTCCTGTTTAATCATTTGTCTTTCATCTCAAGAGCGAAGTACAACAGAATGTTAGTGTGGCAAAGATACGTCTTTGTCCTGAATCTGTCACACTGAACAGCAACAGACTCAGAATATTTACACTAAACGTTATACTGTGCCCAAGATTTTCAGCCACAGCTGCTTTAAAGGGGACCGAATATACAAAATTTGCTTTTTTCAGTTTTTTTTTTACTAACATTTACGTCTGTACTGATTCTACAGTCCAAGCACCAAGAAAATGCACTCAGACGTATTTTTACTTTAAGTAAATGTATTTTTCTGTGTCTTGAAATGACCTGTTTTCAAACACCGCCGTTTGTGACGTCACAAGCCTCACTCCAGCCCACCCTAACCTGAGCCCAACTTGTCTCCTGGTAACCCAAGCAGAGACTCCGCCCACTTCTTCACAGGACGGTTCTGCTGTTTTAGAACAGTCATGGAGAACAGAGATGTGTGGCTTCATTTTATTGTTATTTAAATTTATTTATATTGTTGATGGAAATGTTCTAGCAATATTAACAAAGAAAGTTATAATTTGTGTAAATAATTTCACCATGTACTACTTTGGAAAAATAGTACTTCCTACTGAAATGAAACTGAAAGGAAACTAAAAGGAAACTTCTGGAGGAGGGCGGAGTTAACTTAAACAAAAGATTGGGAGGGGGTTTCCATAGCAACTTATGCAAAACAGGCAGAACTGAAAAGGTGAAATTTTATTATCTGAGAATAATTTTGTTAGTAAATAAACATGTTTTGTATAGCCCACAGCTGGATCCTAACTTGTTCTAGGACCCCAAATTAGGTCACCTTTAAAATTCACAAACTTGATGGCGGTCAGTATTAATATGTATTTCACAAAACTTACACACACAGAAAGCTTATCTCCCCCTTTTTTTTGTGTGTGTGTGATTAGAATAAATTCATTATTTTGCAAGTACGTGAAAAATAATTCTGGCCATCGTCCCCTCCAGCCTCTGCACTCCACATGCTCAGGATCTGTAATGACTACATTTGAATAAGCGTGATAAATAAAACATGTGTGGAAAGGAGGTCACAGATAACATGTAAATGCGCTGTGACTCATCAGACCTTCGCACCCAAACATGTCTTGTCCTCCATCTGATGAGATCAGAACTTAGCTCAACTAATCAGCGTCTGGTAGAGAGGAGGGGGAAAAAAAAAAAACTCTGGACAGGCCAGAATTAAATTTTCATCCTGTAATCTTCTTCGGCGACTAAAAATCTCCTTAGAGTTTTTGGAGTGGAGCGGGGCGGCCTCTGGCTGCTTCGACGTGAATCTCCAAGTGAACTCCCAGTAACTCTCTGGGTGACCCCGCTTTGGGAGTGCGCAGCGTTTTCGGTGACAGCTGGCCCCTCCAGAGTCCTGCCAGTGGCCTTACGTAACCCGTCGGGCGGCGTAAACATTTTCAGGCTCTCGTTTAGCTGAGGTATAAAATCCTCTCTCCCTCGCCGTCCCGCTGGGATAAAAATAGCCCGTTTGAATTGATTTATGCTACGAAGCGGTGCGCTTGTTAACGGATTAAAATTGCGACGAGGGGCCAAGGGGGACATGTCATACGGGATGAAGTGCGTGTTCGCACGGCGGGGATGATTCAGTGAAACGGGCAGGGCCTGTAAATCAGAGCCCAGAAACATCTCCAATCTGGGTGTAATCTGGGTGACCCAGGCAGAAACGGCAATCAGGTCAAATCAAAGCCAAGGCAGATTTGGACGTAGTCTTCTTATCATGCATAATACATCAGCAAACGCATGAATAAACACACACGCTGTCCCTATTGTGCTCCCTCACACACAAACACACACATGCTCAGTGACTCACATGCAGGGAGTTTGGGATGCATTTAAACTACACACAGATGCACCCGAATGGACTGCTGTTTCTTACTGCAGGGTCTAAGAGCTCCTGTCCACACGTGTCCCACTGCGGTATGCCCAGCAGCCAGCCTGCCTGACATACTGCACTGATCGCCACTCAGGAAAGGTAACAGCCCCCCTCCGCAGCCCAAATGAAGCTGCGGACACAGAGGCTGCTAGATGCAAGACGAAGACCAGAGGCTCGCTGCTAAACCTTTAAATCCAGAGCCCAGCTGGAACGCGCACATCACAACCACATCCAGCACACTTCCTGAGCTAAAGCCCCGTTTTCAAACAGCTGCTTGATTCGACAACATCACAGAGCGTCCTAAAGAGAGTCCAACTTTCACACTGTCAGCACAGGCAAACTTTAACAGAGTGCATCACAGAACAGGCAAAATGCACCAAAACATCCCCGTTTCTTATGAACACACAGAAAGAAGCAGAGCAAATAGTTACGTTTGGATTCCTTCACAGTTTTCAAAGCGGACTGTAATCTCTCCAGCATGGCTCTCTGATTAGTATGCGCCAGAAAACAAAAAAAAAACAAACAAAAAAAAAAGCAAACAAAACAGAGCAATTAAAGAAAAAAAAATTGTGTATTCCAGGTGTAGCAGCTCCGCAGGGTTGAGATTTAAAAGCAGCAGTCAACAGGAGCTAAAACACAGGTGGGTTGTCCCCTCTGTTGCTCTGCAGCGACGGGAAAACGCTCAGTGGAGCATTTCTGTTGAGTATTCAGAGGGTGACGGGGAGAGCAGGAGGTAAGCGGGAGCGAGGCAGACAGGGGAGGGGAGAGAGGGAGAGTTTTAATCTTTTTGAAAAACCAGACCGGACGCTTTTTACTGCAGAGTGGAAAGGGCGAGAGACGGAGAGAGTGGGTGGGAGCGAACGGGACGAGGGAGGAAGGGAGGGGAGCCGAAGGGACGGAGACAGGAAACGAAAAGGAGACTACTTTCTGGGACAAGACAAGGGTGGGATGAAGAGGGGGAGGGCAAAGATATGATGGAGATGGAGCTTTGGAAGAACATACAGTCTTTGTACTGCAGGGGGGTAAAAAAAAAAGCCACACCTACAACCTTAGCCTCACCATGAAAACACAAACACGTGCTTATCTCAGGACATAAAGCAAACATAACTGCATCCTGTGGCAGCCAATACAAGAAAAGAGGAGGGGGACAGGGCTGATGCATCACAGAGATGCTGCGGTTCACCTGCTACACAGATAATAAAGACTGCACCGAGAGGAGATAAGAGCCGATCACCACCCAGATGGATCATAAAGAACATAAATAAGTTCTGTCCAGGAGGAAGCTAACAGCAGAACATAAACTGAGCCGTTCAGCAGGAGACTTAAGGAGGGGGAATATGCAAAATACTTTATTTAGTTAAATCATGTCATTCTCATCTAAAACATAACCAGAGTGTTGTTTTTGACTCATTCATGCATGTTTGAAAAATCCTTACATCTCCTGTTAGAGCTGCTTAAATGCTTTCTGGTACAAAGCTCCGCCTATTTGTACAAAGCTCCTCCCTGGAGTTCAGTCTGCTGCACAAAGCACCCCTGATGAAGTGGAAGTGTCCGAAACAGTAGGAGGTTCTTAAAGGGACATAGGCCAATTTCAAAGCGGTTAGATAGACTAGACAAATTTGACTTTTGCCTTTTCAGAACTGAATGTAACATAGTTAATTTATTAAAGTATGTACCTGGAAAATACATAATAGCTTCATTTAAAAAAATATTAGCATTGGGCAATAATTCAATAACAATACTGTGATAAACCTGAACTTTGATCAAGCACCACACAGCATTCTGAGGGATGTAGGCAGACGAGAGGCTTTACTCGACCTCTCACAGCCCAGCTAAGCAAGGTTGGTGGCATCAACTCACTCACTCTTTGGTGAGATAGCAACAACCTCAAAACAGCTTAAACTAGAAAAGAATGATGTGGAGTGGAAGGAGAACATGACTGCAACAGCTCAAGACAAAATAGTGGATAAAAGACAAAAAGTTTTGTCACCAGTTAAAATCAGCCTGTATTCTCCTGGTTCAAATACAACCTCAAGTCCAATGAAGTTGGGACATAATAAAAACAAAATACCACAATTTGTAAATCCTTTTTAACCTATATTTAACTGAATACACTACAAAGACAATATATTTAATGTTCAAACTGATTAACTTCATTGTTTTTCTGTATATATTCACAAATTTAACATTTTTGCCTGCAACACATTCCAGAAAGCTTGGACAGGGGCAACAAAAGACTGGTGAAAATTGAGCAATGCTTAAATAATAACTAGTTGGAGCATTTCCCAGATGAACAGATTCATTGAAAGCAGGCGAGTGTCCTGATTGGGTATAAAGGGAGCATCCCTGAAAGGCTCTGTTGTTCAAAAGCAAGGATAGGGCAAGGTTGGCAACTTTGTGAACAACTGCGTGAGCAAATAGTTCAACAGTTTAAGAACATTTCTCAATGTACAGATGCAAGGAATTAAGGAATTTTATCATCTACAGTCCATAATATCATCAAAAGATTCAGAGAATCTGGAGCACAGAGTCCTGCCTATCCCGTTCACTGTTAGCATCTGTGACAACATGGAGGAGCAAAAATGGCGACCATTCAGGATGTCGGCTCACAGCATCATAGCAACTGTTAGAATAACAGCAAGCCCAACTGGATCTGTCACAAATGATTTGTAAAATTTTAACAATAAATTCATATGATTGCGAATTACATTAATTTTATGCAACAACAATATAATACAGCTAGATATATATAAGAAAAACAGTGGTGGGCACAAGTCCGCAAATCCGCTTATCCGCTATTAGCGGACCTAAAAATGTTGATTGCGGACTAGCGGATTTACTAACTTTCATAACACATAAGCGGATTTGCGGATTCTAAAAGTATAATTCAGTACCGCTAACAACTAATTATTTACCTGATATTATTATCTTGAACAGCGGAAGGTATGG